>CAUYQG010250635.1:0-10553 GCA_963574415.1 Tarsius wallacei
AATGATACTCAATATCTGCCTGGGGACGGGGAGACACCTTTTATCACCAAGGGTGTCTGAACGAAGCATATTTGTACATCTAATCCTTAACTGTACCCCACAATATGATAATAAAAAATACTGAAAAAAAAATAAATAAAAAAAATAAATAAATAAAAAAATAAAAAAAAAAAAAGAAAATGAGGTTGTTATCCATAAAACTATAAACAATAAGCATTTTCTTGGGTACACCCCTTTCAGACTCTGTCCTTCATGATTTTCCTCAGCCCAGAGGTGCAAATTGTACACAAATCCCCCTTCGCAAGATGTAGAGAAAATTCATGGTTTCATTTACATGCAGTTGCTTGTGTCTCAAGAGTCAATTGACTCATAGGAATCCAACATTATGGAAATGGCAAGAAAGCGGAAAGGAACCCAGAACCCATGTTCATATTCCCAGAATTCCTTCTTTTCCCTTGTCACTCCATCCTCTCCCCCAGATCCTTCTGTACCTTCCTACTTTAACTTGGAATATGACTTGTGGGGATGTCTGGAAGACTTGTGCCTTAAACCTAACTTAAAAGCTTTATGCTAAGAATTTTATCTTATCCTACAGTACATGCTGAAAACAAGATAAAATAAGAAACAGGTCCTATAAACGTAGACAGTACTGCTTTTTCATCTAATTAATATTTTCTCTTTTAAAATATTCATATGAACACTTGTAAGTTTTTTAGATTCAGAACTTTCAGATGGAACATAAATATCATGTAAAAGAGAATCAGTATTTTAGAATCAGGACTGCTAGTTATTATTTTTACACAAACTGAGGAGAGTCAAGCAGTTAAATCTTTTTTCTTTTTAAGTTCACTTGTTATCATTTGCCTTTAATCAAAAATAGACAAGGATTAATTACCTGCTTATGAAATGACAATAAAATTTAACATTTTCTGTTTTCCCTTAATATAGAATATTTCAATGTATGAACCTATTTTCAAGTAAATTCAGGAGATATGTAGTTTTTGGACTTGTAATTATTTTCTCACATAATGTTAACATGCATACACACACAGAGATGACACACAAGTAGGAAGATTATGTCAGAAAGTATACCTTTAATCATTTCACATTGGATGCATTTTTTAAACATATTTACTAATATTGAAAGATAACATATATCTAAAAGCAACTTATGTTTTCATTATATTTGTGCAATGGAAATACATGTAGGGCATTTACAATAGAATTTGTATCTTTTATAATACAAAGGATAACTAAAATTGGAAGAAATAGCCGGGCTTGGTGGCTCAGCCTGTAATCCCGCGCCTTTGGGAGGCTGAGGTGAGTGGATTGCCTGAGCCCGCGGGTTCGAGACCTGCCTGGGCAAGCAAGACCTCATCTCTACAATAAATCAAAAAATCAGCTGGGCATGGTAGCGCGTGCCTGTAATTCCAGCTACTCGGAAGGCTGAGGCAGAAGGATCGCCGGAGCCCAGCAGGTCGAGGCTGCGGTGGCCGGGAGTGGCCACTGCACTCCAGTCTGGGCGACAGAATGAGACTCCAACTCAAAAAAAAAAAAATTGGAAGAATTTATTTATAAATAATTAAGTAGAACCCTCTCTTCTCCCACCTATACACAGTTTCATCTCTCCAACTATTCAAATAATTTTTGCAAATAAATTAAAAATAAAATTATTTTGTTAATTTATCTGAATTCTTTTTATATAGAACATATAAGATCGATATACTAATAACTAATGTACTTTAGTAACAAAGATAAGTAAAAATCTAAACCTGATGGCTTAGAAAAAGTAAACATGAATCTATTGACTTTATGATATTTAATTTTCTTATGTTCCTGGTTTTTCTTTTTAACAGTTTAGAAAATATATTTTTTATTTCCTTGAAAAATATAAGCTAATATTTAACCTAATATTAATGTAAATATAAGCGAATATTGCCTAATCCTAAAGAGTCAGGCAAACATATAGGTATATTTTTGGAAATAATTTATAAATCACCCTTGCATATTTACACTTTAACATAGTAAATTATAAATCTGAACTAGTATCTTGCTTTTAGTGTTCATCAATATAAATAATAAATTAGACATGCTTTTAAAATATAGGAGAGCAAAAAGAGTAAGGATTCACTTTATTTATTTTGAGCTAAATAGCATTATCTAGATTTTGCAGTAGCTGGTTTTGAATTTATTCTTGTAGAAAGTAGCCCAAACAACAAATAATTTTTTATATACCAATATAATATTCAGAGGGACATGGCTTGCAAACACAGGTGCTTACCTGATGTGATTATGGAAATTTATGTATAAATAAATAAGCAATAGGCACATGTACAAAGACTTCTAGTCAGGAACTATACCATATTTGACTGCAATCATTTTTTAAAATTTATTGAGACTTGTTTATGACAATGAGACATGTTTTATATCTACGAATTTTTATTCTGAAGAAAGTTTTGCACATTATCTTGAATTTTAATTTATGTAATACTATTGTTCAAACTGATTGATTTATTATTATTTTTAGAATTGGAGTCTGAGGAACTTAATTTTTATTTAATTATTAATACTATCTTTGCTTTTCAAAGGTGAAATTTCTAAAAAGAGGGAGAGAAAAGAGATGTAATGACAGAAGTGGAGATTAGAGTAACACTAGGAAGGTGCTGCTAACCAAGAAATGTGAGTAGATCAGAAATAAGCTTTTAAAAACACACTCTACAGAGGCTCTAGAGAAAGCACAACCCTGGCACACCTTAATTTTTACATTTTCAAACTTTTGACTGCTATAACTGTTAGATAATAAATTTTCACTTTTTAAAGGCAGTATGCTTGTAGTAATTTGTTAGAGCAAAAAAAATAAAATAAAAAAGGAAATGAATACATCATTAACTAACACATAGGACACAAACCTGAACACAAACACAATTCACATCCTGGGTCCATCCCCACCAGCTTTCAGTTTAAAACAGTCTTCAGAGGTGAGCCACAAAAGTTTATTTGTGAAATTTAAGTTAATTTTATCACTTTCTCTTTCTCTAACAACATGTTTTTTTAAATTTTTTCTGTTTTAACTAAAATCAAATTATATACCAGTAATTACATAATACATAAATTTTTGTCCTTACTGTTTAATCTTACTTAATACTATATCTTATACATCATTTCACATCTACTTACATAGATATATTTATTCTTTTTATGTCCCTACTTTATTAAACATTGAAGTTTAACCAGTAGCCAGATGAAAAAATTCAATTTCTATATTTAATTTATATATTTACATATTTGTGTATGTGTATGTGTATTTATATATTTAGTTAGAGTTGAGGCACATAGATCTCAAATTGTTGTTAGAGAAACCTAATTTTAAGATTGACATAGAACCGGGCTTGGTGGCTCAGCCTGTAATCCCGCGCCTTGGGAGGCTGAGGTGAGTGGATTGTCTGAGCCCGCGGGTTCGAGACCCGCCTGGTCAACTTGGTGAGACCTCATCTCTACAATAAAAATCAAAAAATTAGCCGGGCGTGGTAGCGCGTGCCTGTAGTTCCAGCTACTTGGAAGGCTGAGGCGGAGGGATCACCGGAGCCCAGCAGGTTGAGGCTGTGGAGGCCGGGAGCGGTCACTGCACTCCAGTCTGGGCGACAGAGTGAGATTCCCAACTCAAAAAAAAAAAAAAGATTGACATAGAGACTAAAAATAAAACTAAAATGTGAAGCGTGACTAGTAAGTTATGTAGTGTGTGGGGTGAGGTGTCTTATAAATATAAATATTTCTCCACTGAGTGTTCCTAACACACAACTGAACAGAAAGGTCCATCATGGACTATGAACAGGAAAAAAGCCAGTTCCTTTTTATATAATAGTGATGCAACTTTCTTCTTTGACAGCATAAGGATCTTAAGGTTGTTTTGTGTACAGCTGCCTCACAACCAGATGTCCTGAGGCAATGACTTTGGTTCATGGAACACCCTGCAGATGACATTCACCCAGGATAGTATGTAAACAAGTCATAGTTTGACATGCTAATATTTTCTGAGTTGTTGCAAATGGTGAGTAACATTTTGTCATATGTTGATGGGATAGGAGGACTATCTGACATTGGATCTGGTTACAGGTCCTAGGAAATTTATCAGGCAAGTAAAAACGATGGATTGGGCCCATCTAACCATGAGTGGATTAAGACTTTATGTATGTGTACTGCAAAGCAATATGGGTTGTCCTGGCTCATTGCTGTCCCATTTTGTCTTCACAAAGGATCTCTTCCATTCTGGTCAATTTTCCAGAATGAGCTGTGTTTAAGCACCACTTTCTGTTAAATTCTCTTCTCCCTACTCCCTCAATCCACTCGAATCAGTACCACTTGATTTCTCTATATTGATGCTTTGTTTGCCAAAATGGCTTTCTTACTATTTTTTTCACACAGATCAATAATTTATTATACCCAATGTTTTAATTGACATTCTTTTTACAACTATTATATTTTTCATAGAGTGGAGGGAGGGCTTATACTGCAGACATACCCAGAAGGTGCAGAGAAAATATGAGCTCACCATTCCTCTAATGACATACAGGACAATTTCACAAACAAATAAGAAATGTCAGTTGATCATTAATTTTATGTAGAATTTCATTTTAAATGAAAATAATATAGAGAAAAATTTTAGTAACTTCCAGAGTTTTTGTTGTTTGATATTCATAAAATACAATTTAATTATAAGAGATTAGCATATTTCCAGTTCAATGTTGACTAAGAAGCCCATCCACCAAGCAAAAATTCCTAAGTCACATAGCAAATGGACATAGAAAGTTGCAATTGTCCTAGTTTGAAAGGAGAGTATTTGGGATTTTTGGTCTTGATTATGCGTTAATCACTTTTATTATATTTTGCTTCATGTAATGATAGATTATTTTGCCCCTATTATTATAGAAACGTTTGCATAATATTCACAGTATTATCTGCTATCCATGAGCCTTGAAGCTATAAAGCCCTATGAATGGATGCAACTAAAATACATTAGCATACAACTTGTGATTATCGTAATAATGTTTAGGAACATCTGATATTGCTTTAATTATGTAATTTTTATATTTTAAGCTAATATTTTACTCAAACCATTTAATATTTAAAATATTATGCATGCTAATTTGTTTAATAAAATTATTAACTGGGACGTTAACGTAATTTCCTAGGAGAGCATTTACTGAAGCTGGTTTATTCTCTCTCCAGTTCTGTTACTGTTTATTCCTTTTGCTTTGGAAAGTGGAAACTGTGCCTCATGAGTTTTGTTTCTAACTTTCCAAAACCATAAAATAAGTTTGTCAGTTTTCCAATGAAGATGAGATTAGACATCATCCACAAAAATAAAAGTCCAGCAACGTCAGCATACAATTGTTCATTGGAAGTTACAGCTGTGAGACAATGCTTCTTTTATCTAGCTGATTACCTCATTGCCTGGCATGCATTATATATTGTATCAAAGCATCATCAAAGGACATATGGTGATCTGCAGGCCCTTGACAACTCCATCATATGCATGTTATCGATCGAGACACTCATCTAAAATTCAGTGTCTGCAAGTTGGTGAAAATTGCTCCAAACAGTTAAAAATGGCTACTTAAGAGTGAAAATACAGCAAAGAAGAAATGTGCATGAACTTGATAATTTTGAGGTTTTTTGTTTGTGTTTTTACCTATTAAATCCATTGTTGCTAATAAAATTTCCACAGTGGTACCAGCAAAGGAAAAAACCGAATCAACGAAATAGGCTCTGGTTCATCTGGTAGATACATAATTAATTGTGCTTATGTATAATAGTAATCATAATTATAATAATTTGTAGGAAAATAGGTGACATTTCAGGCATTTATATTTGTGTATTACTAGTTTACAACCTTCCTGCTGCTTTTTGATTATCAGAGTACAAATATCAGAAAAATTTCAGTTGTACACATTTGAAGTGACTCTAAAACATTATTGGAAAGGCTTCCTACTCTTAATACAGTGCATTCATTCACAATGGAAAAAGGAAACAATATGTCTAACTTATAACAGAAAGTAATATACACACAAATTTTTGTATAAAAACTTTCAATCACTAAAAAGAATGTTTCATAAAATGTAGGTCATGGACACATAAATATTTTATTATCGATACATAGCGTGAAATTAGACAAATGATAATAAAACAACTAATGTTCTACTTTACAACACAGAATGATTTTTAATGGATTTCTACTATTTCAATAGTCTAATTTTTAGTGCTTTTCTTTAACAATTAGAAAACTAATATGGTTATAGGAAAGCCCAGGCTTATTAGCTTCCTTAGGAAATTAATTGCCTGCTTTATAGGGAAAAGTACATGAACCCTCTTAATTTCTGGGTTGTCTTAGGAATATTTCCACAAGGAACTATGAGTGAATAAAGCACTTACATTTTATAGACTATAATTTTACACACTATTTTTATCAAAAGAGTGGCATAGTTTATGAAAGTAGAATAATTTTTATATAATTTGCATAATTTCAAGTGCAACATGATTACTTTTAAAGAACATAAATTTTATGACCTAGTTTACATGCTTGTGATACACTGATTTTTGTGTATTTTTTTTCCTGACAGGACACATTGCTTAACTCAGTGGTTTTGTATATCTGCGAAGCAAAGAAGACTCCTGAAGAAATAATGGTCATCTCAGATAAATTACATTTATCAAAAAAAGATGTTCAAACTATAAATCTGAAGAAAGATTTAGGTTGCACAAACACTGTCAATTGCATACCTTTGCTGATTGGAAAATTCTTTAAAGAATGTGTTTCCTAAGCATCCTATACTATCTCTGTCATAATTCTAGGTTTTCCTGCTATTACAAAATCCAAGAAGCCTATTTTTTTTCCCCCTCAAAACTAGTGAGAACAGACTGGGAGTCTACATTAAAATTCCTGATTTTAAACATTAGTTAAGTATTTACCTGACCTGTCTTAATTGGTTATCTGATACTTAAGTTGAAATGGTGACATAATAAGACAAACAAACTAAATTTTCTAAGTGGCTTTTATGTGACCACTGAAGTGTGGTGTAGTCACTGTGAAGTCATGCAGTGAAGACAGCCTGTAAACCTAAAATGAATCCTTAGGAATAATGCTTCCCCACTTCCAACCCCGATTCCAAGGAGAGAAGTGTGAAAGTCATTTTCCAGGACAGGAAATTTTGGATGAAGTTTTTAGAAGTTTTATCCTCAGTCTTCCAAATGGTCATTTATATATATTTATACTTAAAATTTTCCTAGAACAATGTGTAAACTCAAGTTTAAGAATAAGTAAATTATCTTCTAATATTCTAATTTTGGAGGGATTTGTTTAGATCTTTAGTACTTATGTTTAAAAGTATTTTCAAATCTTGGATGTAATAATTTTATATGCAAATTATATATTTTATTACTAATAGTTTTTACATAAAATACAAATAATAAATGAAATTTTTCAAGTTACACTCTTTTACAAACTTCAATTTGTGCCTGTGTTATATTAAAAATAAATGTTACAGATTAAACCCTTTAACTTATACCCTATCAAATTTAAAAGTAGCATACATGACATGAGATGACACATCAACTTTATGGCTTTCTGCCAGTAAAACACTAACCCCAGTCTAACCATAAAACAAACATCGTACAAACCCAAATTGAGGGACATTCTATAAAGTGCCAGATGAGTATTCCTTAATACTGGCATGATTATCAAGAACAAGGAAAGCATGAGAAAAGTCACAGATCAGAGGAAACTAAGGAGACATGATGACTGAATGTCAAGTATTATGCTAAATGGGACCCTGAAACAGAATAGGGACATTAGGAAAGATAGAATGAAATCCAGATCAGCTGGTAAATTTAGCAAATAAGAACATACCAATGTCCTGACAAATGTAACATTCATTTCCTTAGTTCTGACAAATAACTACAGCAATATAAGAAGTTAACAATAGGGGAAACAGTGTAACATCTATGGGAACTCTATATACCCTGTTTTCAACTTTCTGTAAGTCTAACATCATTGAATTAAATTTTATTTTCATAAAACATTTGGAAAAATACCAACAGATGATGCAAGTGAATCTATAAATGAAAGCTATTTCAAGTCATTGAGTTTATTTTGTATCTTTCATCATTTGATATACAGAAATCTAGAGGGTAGTGACATGTATGAGAAGGCAGGAAAGAAAAATGACATCTTTGCTAGGTAGGACTAAGAGAGGGTCATAGGGAAAAACACAATTCATAATTAAAATTTAGATCTTGGAAAAGTACAGCTGTTATCTACTGTTTTAAAACAATTTTCTGTCTCTTCTTTAGGAGACAATGCAAATTAAATAAAACTATTGATCAGAAGACAATATAAACATCTATTCTAAACTTAATTTTCAGGTAAATGCCTTTGTCCACGTTCCTTAACAAATTTAGATCTCTTCAAGTGTATTTGAATTAGATGGTTTGAAAACAAGTCAGTACAACTGGAGTACCCAAAAGGAGAAATCCTATTGTATTCTCAGTCTCACCAATCTTCTGACCCTATTCATGGTAAATGGTCATGGCCTCATGAGGTCAATCAGGCTGCAATAATTTAGGGTAAAAGACAACATCCTGGACAACTAAAACAAACTAGTTCATTATTTGAAAAGATAATGTAATACTGTTGAAAAGATAATGTAATACAAAAGATAATGTAACACATATATTCAAACTTTACCTGGAAAATCAGGAGTTTACTTGAGAACACTCTCATAAAATAATTAAAGCTGTTTTTGCAGCAGGAGAAAAAAAATATTCCTTACCCAGGAAAAAATCACAACCTAACTTTTAAAAAGTCAGAGAATAGTATCATCTTTCTCGCATGTGGAAAGAAGCAATCAAAGTATGCTGATAACAGGGGCTGCACTCAGTTTTCTGTAACAACATAGCCATAGCAACCAGTCCTAACAATAAATTTCAAAGAAGAGGTAGAGGAAGATAAAGGTCTTTGGCTGGTGGACCAAATTTATTTTTCTCCAACCAGTAGTTCTCGAAATGGTGGAAATCCTGACATTTCTTTCCTCCTACCAATTTGTAAAACTCAACTCCAATTTTACATAGATAATGCATTCAATCCCATGCAGGGATCATCAAATCTCACAGGAAAGAATTTTGGTGTAAATCAGACACTTTTCTCAAAATGACGCCACCTCTGTGTATCAGGAAGACATTAGAGCAAGTAAACCATTTCTCGCTCAGTAGGAAGTCCCTTGTAAAAGGTTATGGATTAAACCTAATGGGAAAGATAAAACACAGATGTGATAAATAGGACTTCCCGGAGGTCTCCATTAACCCAGGAACCATCGACAGAAGACCAGAGAGTAACCTCCTTTAACCTAAGCAATGGGTGACCTAGTGGTGCCTCCATAGTCCTTAATGTGGGGGGATATGCTGAAGAATTGATTAATTCAGGAATGTCATTTGA
Organism: Tarsius wallacei; assembly: GCA_963574415.1. Taxonomy (NCBI): domain Eukaryota; kingdom Metazoa; phylum Chordata; class Mammalia; order Primates; family Tarsiidae; genus Tarsius; species Tarsius wallacei. Next base: position 9,488 of record CAUYQG010250635.1, read on the forward strand.
TGAGAAAAATGAGTCCTGCAACAGTATCACACCGAGAGGTAAAACACAGCAAGTTGGCTGCAACATTTCAAAAACAATGAATGATGCACTATAATCTATAGTGCTTTACACAGCTCAAGCTTCTTGAATAGTCAATGCAGAGAAGTGATGATCATATTTCAGACGTGCTTTTTCTTCTTGAAATGTGCTAAATTTGGTGGTCTGCCCCTTGGCAAACATTAAAATTACCACCCTGCCGCACACGGACTTCCAAGTCCAAGTGGTCTGATAAGGGAAATAGTAATAAAAAGATCCTCTGCAGCCCATGTGTGGTTAGTGGACTTGTGACAGAAGTGACAACTTCACCTGCTGTGTACTGACTAGGCAAATTTACGATTCCCTGATTTTCACACCATGCTCGTATTTAAGTTTTAAAAGCCTCAGTGAAGCAGATGGCTTTTGAAAACCTAAAAGAGAGAATAATAATAAAGTTGCTCAAAAACTTAGATTTGGTAAAATTAAAAAAAAAAAAAAAAACATGCTGACAAAGCTGTAATCTTCATCATCCAAAATTATACTACACAAAAATGTCTTTGAATTTGGAAATTATTGGATTTAGCAGATAAATGTAACTTTGGAAGCCATTATTCTCAATAAAATGATAAAGAGAAAATTAATACAAGAGAAAAAGTGTTTAGAAATAAAGGTGACATTTCTGGCATTCCATTGTGGCAAGCCCCATATTTTAATAATCTCAAACCCTGTCATTATGAATTATCAACTTAACAAAACTACTAACTTACATTAAACAAAAAATCAAAGTAATTAGTTTATGAAACATTTAAACATTATAATTAGTATACACGAGAACGTCTGTTTTTAATTTTTTTTTTTTTGAGTTGAAGCCTCACTCTGTCACCCAGACTGGAGTGCAGTGGCCGCTCCTGGCCACTGCAGCCTAGACCTCCTGGGTTCTGGCAATCATTCTGCCTCAGCCTTCCAAGTAGCTGGAACTACAGGCGCGCACTACCACACCCGGCTAATTTTTGATTTATTGTAGAGATGAGGTCTCACCAAGTTGCCCAGG
>CAUYQG010250637.1:0-18707 GCA_963574415.1 Tarsius wallacei
TTGGTGGCTCAGCCTGTAATCCAAGCACTTTGGGAGGCTGAGGCGAGTGGATTGCCTGAGCCCGCAGGTTCAAGACCAGCCCGGACAACTTGGCAAGGCCTTATCTCTACAATAAATCAAAAATTAACTGGGAACGGTAGCTCGCATCTATAGTTCTGCTACTTGGAAGGCTGAGGCAGAATGATTGCTGGAGCCCAGGTCAATGCTGGGGTGGCCGTGAACGTGTGTGCCACTGCACCCCAGCCTGGGCAAAGGAGTGAGACTCCAATTCAAAAAAAAAAAAGAACATGAACTCTAAAAGTAGAGCTGAAATTTATATTTCAGTTCCAGCTTCCCTCAGCCATAAAACAAGGGCAATGACTGTCATACAAAGATCTTGTGAGCATCTGTTGGGGTAACATATATAAAGAGCTAGGCAGAGTGGCAGAAACAATATTTCAAGCACATATACAAAGTAAGTCATCAAATAAGGAAATACGAGGGGGACCCCAAAACACCTGGAATTAACTTATAAAAAACTGTGTCATTATTCTTTCATGTTTAAACTTCAGTCACCTTCAGAGTACTCTCCATTTGATAATACACCTATATCAAGATGCTTTTCCAACTGCTCAAAACAGTTTTTGAACTTTTCCATTTTGATGCCTTTTAGTGTTTCTGCTAATTTTTGTTTTACTTCTTCCACATCGGCAAAATGTTTCCCTTTGAGGACTTTTTTCCATCCAGGGAAACAAAGAAGTCACTTGGGGCGAGACTGGGTAAACGGGAAGAAGGTGGGGCATGGAGGTCATGCCATATTTGGTCAAAAACATTGCAGTGTGGGTAGGTACATTGTCACGGTGGAAGAATCATTCAACAGTTTGTCACAAAAAAATTCACTGAAGCTCAACACAGCCTCTCATAACAACGCTAGCTGGTAAACTGATGCCAATGGGTTCCTAGAACATTACCTAGTGGGAAAAGCCTATACTAAATGGGGTCTGCCCTCCAAAAAATAATTCTGGATTTTTTGGGAGTCCTCCTTGGTATTTACCTGTCTGAATTATTTTTTCAACCTAATGACGATTCTAAAATATATTTTTGGATCTTGCCTTTTACCTAGTTTTTATCCAACACAAAATTCCAGACACATTATTGCATACTATATCTATGGACACCAGTAAACTGAGGTGAAAAACTAGCAAGAAAGTATGCTTCAGGAAACAGTTTTACCTCTTTTTTTCCAAAGTCGCCTCCAGGGTTCATGGTTGCTAAGATACGAAATTTTTTCCCAGCAGCCAACAGCTCTACCTCATTATCCTTGTCCTCTGGGCTGCCTTTTTCGGCTAATACCAGAGACTTTTCCACTTCAAGGACACTAAAGAAAAAATTGGAGGAGATTAGAAAAGGCTTATATATCCTTTCTATGTTGTGATCTTCGATGTTCTTTTTTAAAAAAAGTTATCTCCTCTGCTGAGTCTTCACTTCAGTTAATGGTTTCCTTTCACAAATTTTAAAACAATTCACAATCCCAATTTCTGTGTAATGGAGGGATATTTCTGATCAAGAGAAAAGAACTCCTCTACCCACTTATTTCCTATTAAGGTATTTGTCTTAAAAAGGATATCCTGCCAGTAAATGTTCATGGCAGCATTATTCATAACAGCCAAAAACCGGAAGCAACCCAAATGTCATAAACTGGGGAAGGCATACTCAAGATGTGGCATTTCCAATACTATTAGGGATAAAAAGGAACACACTAATAACATACTGCAATATGAATGAGCCACGAAACATAAAGGCAAAGTGAGAGAGGAGCCCATTTACACGAAATAAACAGAAAAGACAAATCTATCAAGGCAGCAAGTAGGTGAGTGGTTGGCTGGGGAGGGTGCGGAACCAGAAACTAAGTGTAGTGGGCTTGAGAGATCCAATGGAATGATGGAAAAGCTCGAAAACTGGATCGTGCTGGTTGTAAAACTAAGTACATTTACTAAAACTCGCCAAACTGTATTTTATAATATGTAAATATACCTCAATTAAGAGAAAATATGCATGTTACTATATCAAGGTTCGCATTGGTCTGAAGTTTTGAGATGCCTTATAGCCACAAGACAGAGGATTTGGATTCCAGTTCATTCAAAATATTTAAAAAGTAGGCAATAATTAGCCTTAAAAAAGAATTTTAGCTTAGGGCTCATTTGTTTAAGCCCTGCCATCCCACAGTCCTATCCTTCTGATTACTGACAGCAAAAAAGAAAATCGAAGTCTCTTAAAAGAGACCTTGAGTGCTAAAGCCAAACAAGGTGGTAACACATCAACACTTATTATGGCCCTATGAGGACCACCCGTGCACAAGACTTACCTATAAAAATCACACCCACAAAAACATCAAACACAAGGCAAGTCTCTCAGGCATGTACCTGTTGAGTCTCTCCAGGACAGAGTCGTCAGCCAGCGAGATCTCATCCAGAAGGAAAAAGCCATCCTCCTTCATGGCCAGAACCAGAGGCCCATCATGCCACTCAAAAAGTCTTGAGGTGTCCATTTCTTCCTATAATTGGGAAAAGAAGTAGGGGAAATTAAAAGTCAGGTGGTTCCACAAGACAATATCCAGGAAGTAGCTGGTGCCTACCAGGGTAAAGTAGTCATTCAGAACCTCCACATCAGGATTTTTTACAAGGGCCCTGTCGACCAGTGAAAATCTAAAGATAAGATATGCATATATAACTTCACCAGAACGTGGGTCCTGAAACCCCACTACGAGCAAAATCCCATAGCTTCCTCATATAAACAGCCAAATGCAGTCCCTTAAATGAACACATCAACATTTGTTACTGGACAAACCTTGTCCTTTGGCTTCTGTCTCACTGGCCGCAGCCCACCGAGGAAGTCTGATGTCTCCATGTGTAAGTGACAGCTGACTGAGTATAATTTCTGATTTGCCAAGGCTGCAAACACCTGACAGACAGTCGTTTTTCCACACCTGTTACAGATACGCAACAAATTAACAAGGCATGTGTTCCAAACAGACACCAACAAATACTCCCATCAACAAAACTGAAGAGCCACAGGATAGAGCCTCACTGCTGCAGCAGACAGTGCTAGCCAAGGCAAGACCTCTGCATACCCAGCTAAGGCCATCCCCTGTTCCTTATCCACAAGGCTTGCACTGCATGAATTCCATCCTTGCCTAATCCTACAACAGACTTTCAAGAGACACTGGTTTATTTGCTCTTCTCTGCACAGCTACAAAATGACTCTCAGGGTTGGGGTTGGGGGCTAAATAGACAAAAACAGCCCCAACAAAAATGATGCAAAAAATCATTATATTCCATAAACGAGGTATCTAGTATTAAGGAAGAGGAAGGTAAACAACAGTAGATCACTTAATTGCTTCATCAAAAAAAGAAAAAAGAGGAAAGGAGGGAAAAGGGGGAAACAGGTTTTCATGACTCCTTTAGAGACAACTCAAGCAATCCCATGGAAGTGAAAGGAACCCTGAACAACCAGTTACTGTCACAGAACATTACCCAGTGTCTCCAACCAGCAGCACTGGTTCACCAAATTCCAATGCCCTTCCCGCCAGCACTGCCAGTCTCCGCATGCCCTCAGTCCACACGATGTGGCTGAACTTAGACTCCAATGTGGACATCTGAGTAGACAATTTACCTATCAAAAGGAGAATAAATATTTAGGCTCTAATGAGTACAATTCGATTCATAGTCCTGTGGAGTTTTTGGCCTACTCACCCAGCAACTGGAGAACATTTTCTTTGGAGAAAAGAGATTCAGGACACAATTTTTTCTTGAAATGTTTCTCAAGGACTTCTTGAATCACATCAACCTCTTCCTGCTTCCTGACTCGGCCTGCCAGAAGCATGAAACCTATGGGGGAAAGAAGAGGAAAAGAATCATCAGGTGGGCCAGGTGTGGTGGCTCGGTCCGTAATCCCAGCACTTTGGGAGGCCGAGGCAAGAGGACTGCCTGCGCCCGGGGGTTTGAGGTCAGCCTAGGCAACTTGGTAAGGCCTCGTCTCTACAGCAAATCTCAAAAACTAGCCAGGCGTGGTGGCGTAGTTCTAGCTACCTGGAAGGCTGAGGTGGAAGGATCACCTAAGCCCAGCAGGTCAAGGCTGCGGTGGCCATGAGCATGCCACTGTGTACTCCAGCCTGGGCAACAAGAGTGAGACTCCAACTCAAAAAAAAAGAATCATCAAGTGTCTAGTGAAAACAACAAGAGATGTTAAGAATAAATATGGGGTAATATCAACTCTTATATGTTGCTGATGGAGTGGAAATTGAAATAACAACTTTGGAAAACTGGGATGGCCTTTTAGAACTGAACATATGTTTGCCCTATGCCCCAGCAAAATGACTTGAAGGTATCCACAAACACAAATGAACACATGTGTACCTGATACCTGCACAAACATTCAAGGCAGCTTTACTGATAATAGCTAAAAAGTAAAAATGATCCAGCCATACATGGTGCTTACTCCTATAATCCCACCTATTCAAAAGGCTATGGCAGGAAGATAACTTGAGGCCAGTAATTTGAGACCAGTCAAAACAAAATAGTGAGACCTTGTCTCTTAAAAAGAAATTTAAAATCTAGGTAGGTGTGGTGGTACACACCTGAAATCCTGACTATGTGGGACGCTGAGAAGAATCACTTAAGCCCAAGAGTTCGAGGTTACAGTAAGCCATGACTATTCCACTGCCCCCCAGTCTGGGTGACAGAGAAAGACCCTGTCTAAATGTCCATCACCAAGAGAATGGATAAACAAATTGTGCTATCTCCACTCAATGGATCATCACATACCAACGAGTAAATACTACATGGTCCTATACAGATAAAGCCCAAGCACAGGCAAGATCATTCAGTGGTGACAGTCCTGGTAGTGGTTACCTCCACTAGCAAGAGACAAGAAAGAACCTACTGAGATATTGGAAATGTTCTAACTCTTGGCCTAGGTGGTAATTTACACAAGTACATGCCTTTGTGAAGACGCTTCACTGCAGTGGTCCCCAATCTTTTGGGCATCAGGAACCGGTTTAGGGGAAGACAGTTTTTCCACGGATGGGGGAGGGGGAGATGGTATCAAGATGATTCAAGCGTGCATGACATTTATTGTGTCATTTATTCCTATTGTTATATTGAAACAATGAAACAATTATACAACGCACCATTTAAAAAAGAGAGAGGGAGGCATGGAAGGAAGGGGCACAGAAAGCAAAGAGCGGGCTCCCAGTGATCTGATGGGAGGCGGAGCTCGCTTGCTGCTCCCCTCCTGCTGTGCGGCCAGATTCCTCACAGGGCGCCAACGGTGCCAGCCCAGGGCCTAGAGCTTGGGGAACCCTCACGTGATACCTTCATTTTCAAAAACTTTTCGTGTATTCCTCTATGTTCAAGTAGAGAAAATAAAACTCTCCACTAGTTTTATGTATTCTTCTTCTTTTTTTTTTTTTTTAGTTGGAGTCTCACTCTGGTGCCCAGGCTGGGGTGCAGTGGCACACTCACGGGCCCCGCATCCTCAACCTGCTGCCTCAGACGATCCTTCCAACTTGCTGGAACTATAGGCGTGCACCACCACGCCTGGGTAATTTTTGGATTTACCATAGAGACGAGGTCTCACCAAGTTGCCCAGGCTGGTCCCAAACCCCTGAGCTCAGGCAATCCTCTCACCTCGGCCTCCCAAAGTGCTGGGATTACAGGCTTCAGCCACCATGCCTGCCCTTCTTCTTATTAACTAGCTCATTAATAAGACACTAGCACTTGTCAATTTAGAAGGTTCTAATATACTTTCTATCCTAGCATGAACAATAACAAATTATTACCACAGATTAAACCAAAATGACCAAACTTGAGTCTCAGATGACATACTGCCTTCTCTTAGAAACCCAAAATTTTCTGACTTATCCACTTTCTGTCTATCTCTAAGGCACAAGCAATACTATCCGGTGATCACATTGCAGACAAATCGTCCACACAATTACCACAAACCACCTGCCTAAACTCCCAAAGAGGCTTTGCCCATATCCTGACTCCCACATGTGGCCACCTGAAGGAGAGTAAGAAAACCTTAGCAACCAACCCCTACTAGCATAAAGGCCTGCAGGAACAGGCTCACTTACAAATCAGTTAGGACTTGAGGGGCACAGGCTCTCTGGAATACCGAGTCAAATGTTTACCTCAACCACAATTTGAGGCAAAATTTATTTTAACAAAAAGTTTGACATTTAACATAATACTGTGAGTGTACTTGATTGAAAACATACCATCGTTGGCTAAATGCTGTAGCCAGTCATATTCCTTCTCGGTCTGCTCAGCCAATCTATATCTTTCAGCCCATCGGAAGAGATCCCGAAGGGTGATGAAGCCGTGCTTTCCAGCAAACACTGAAGAACTTCTGCGATAGGACTATTAAAGTATCCAAACAAATGGAAAAGAGCATTAGCTGCACTCAGTGGTAAGACTGAAGTACAACTTACATAAAATTCCCAGCAAATTTAAGCTCCTAATGAAATAATGTCATTTTATTGAATAAAATTAATTTTGTTTTAAGTCAATGGACTGCAGGCCAGGAACAGTGGCTCACACCAGTAATCCTGCCATGTAGGAGGACTGATACAGGAGGATCACTTGAGGCCAGGAGTTCAAGACCAGCCTAGGCAACATAATGAGACTTCAGTCTCTCCAAATATAAAAAATTTGCCACATGTGGTGGCATGTGCCTGTAGTACCAGCTACTCAGGAGGCTGAGGTGGGAGGATCACCTGAGCCCAGGAGTTCTATGCTGCAGTGTGCTATGATCGCACCGCTGTACTCAGCCCAGAAAAAAAGCAAGACCCTTAAAAGGAAGGAAAAAAAAGAAAAAAGGTAAATAAACTGTAATCATCTAAAGAAAAATTGTTCAAACTCACGTGTCAATAAAAAACATAAATAAACAACAGAAAACCATATTTCATATGCCACATATGCCACATAGAAAAAGATTACAAAGAGCAATACAAAGAATAATACAATGGTGTCAAAGATGCAAGAAGATTAGTTCAACAATGTAGGACCGTAATGGTAAGAGTATTGGCTTTCTAGAAAATAATTGGACAATGCATACTTGCTGATAAAGTACACTTTAACCCTACAAAATAAATGGAAGTATTTATTTCCATTTATTTTCCAAATTTTTTTCCACAAAGAAAGAATCTCTGACTATGTCCATTCAAGGACTATATCCACTTAAAAACGAAAATTCTAGTTTCCCAATGCCAAATTCCATCCTAAATAAAATATGCCAGTAAAGTATACAAGTAGGCAACAGTCATCATATATAAATATATAAATATTTTATGTAAAATTATTTATAAAAGAAAACAAAAAGCAGATATTAATGAAGTTCATTTAAAAGATCTTTACTCTGAAAAATAAGTAAATGGGCACTGCTTCTACCCAAAAAAAGCTGCCACATTTTGCTTGCCAAATCTAATCAACACATTCCAAGTGAAACTTAATTCAGTGTAAGGAAATGAAATACCTGAAGGTCCAGCATGACTTTAACCAACTTGCTGCAATAGGAGGGCGGCAAACTGCACCGCTTGTGCAAGATTGTTTCCAACTCAGAACTAGGTAATTCATCAAAGTGCAATTCCACAAACCGATTCCTGAAGGCTCTCGAAAGCACCTGGACAAAGCACACCAAAAACATGGTAAAAGGGGTCTGATTTCCAAAATGGAGGCTCTGCCATTCACCACAAAAAGAAAAATCCTTCAATGGTCGTAAAATGTCTCATTCCTACCAAGAAAAATTTGCAATTTAATGTGGTAATAAACTGAAGGAGAGATGCAAATCCTACACACCTTTCTGCCTCCATAAAGTCCTGGGGGATTCTGAGTGGCAAAAAGCATGAACCTGGGATGTGCTTTAACAACTTCTTGTGTTTCCGTTATGAGCAATTCACGGTTATCATCCAACAGCCTGTTCAGCGCCTCTAACACATCGGTAGGGGCCAAGTTTAATTCATCTAATATAATCCAGTAGCCCTTTCTCATAGCATCAATAAGAACACCTGGGAGGAAACAAACACTGAGAATTAGTGTATGAATTAGTCCAAATGTTTTAAATGTGTCATGTATATACAAATCAACAAATCCCAGATTATCAATAAATTTCAAAGTAAATTACCATCTCCAGCTAGTCTTGCCACAAAACAAATTGTGACACTATAAACCAAATTGGCACAATTTTCTTTAAAATAGACCCTTTTTAGCTGGACTCGGTGGCTCAGCCTGTAATCCCGCGCCTTTGGGAGGCTGAGGTGAGTGGATTGCCTGAGCCGGAGGGTTCGAGACCCGCCTGGGCAACTTGGCGAGACCTCATCTCTACAATAAATTTTTTTAAAAAAATCAGCCGGGCTTGGTAGTGCACGCCTGTAATTCCGGCTACTCGGAAAGCTGAGGTGGAAGGATCGCCGGAGCCCAACAGGTCAAGGCTGCGGTGGTCGGGAGCGGCCACTGCACTCCAGTCTGGGCGACAGAGTGAGACTCCAACTCAAAAAAAAAAAAAAAAAATAGACCCTTTTTCCCCCACAGAAGCCAGGGCTGACAAATAACTCATTTCCAACTTGTTTAATATTTTTCCCGCAGTCTGATTACCTTTAAATCATCACATTCTCGTATCTATTCCCAGGATCCCTCTGTCTAATGCTCATCTCATTCTTTGAATCTCTTGGAAATGAAGCAGCAGTTCAAATGCCCTCTTCGAAATTTGGCCCTAGTCCTTGGCTATCCAGCAAGATTAGCAGGACCTAAAGGAAGGCAGCCCCTAAGCATCACCCCTTAACTATCTATAGTTCATGGGCAAAGAAAAACCAGCTGTAATGACAGAGGGTCATGTGCATCAAGTGGAAAGAATAAAGAACACTACCTAGAGAAATGGGTCTAAAAGAAAGAATACCCACATCCACGGAACAGAACATTAACAATACCTTCTTTAAAGACAAGCCTCCCTGAAGAGTCGGATGTGTAACACCCAATGTACTCCTGAATATCTGTGTGCTCATGATTGTTAATACGCACACAGTGATTGCCAGTAGCTGCAGCCAGCCACCGGATCAGGCTCGTTTTACCAACTGATGTCTCTCCCTGAATCAGCACTGGATAGGTTCTGTAAAAGATCAGCAAATAAAGAAAAAATCGGAACAAAACAGAGAAACCAGAATTGATCTGAATACTGTTTTATAAAGAAGAACTATATCATTTTACATCATCATAAAAAAGCATTTTTAAGCCGGACTTGGTGGCTCAGCCTGTAATCCCGCGCTTTGGGAGGCTGAGGTGAGTGGATTGCCTGAGCCCGTGGGTTCGAGACCCACCTTGGCAACTTGGCAAGACCTCATCTCTACAATAAATCAAAAAATCAGCCGGGCGTGGTAGCACATGCCTGTAATTCCGGCTACTTGGAAGGCTGAGGCGGAAGGATCGCTGGAGCCCAGTGGGTCGAGGCTGCGGTGGCCGGGAACAACCACTACACTCCTTCTGGGTTACAGAGTGAGACTCCAACACAAAAAAAAAAAAAAAAAAGCATTTTAATATATCTATACACTGAAAATTTTCTATGTAAAATTGGTCCTCAGAAAATACTAGCTGGGCTCAGTGACTCATGCCTGTAATGCCAGCACACTGAGAGGTGGAGGTGAAAGGATTGCCTGAGTCCAGGCGTATGAGACCGGTCTGGGCAACTTGGAGAGATAGCAACTCTACAATACATCAAAAGAAATTAGATGGGCATGGTGGTACACACCTGTAGTTCCAGCTATCTGGAAGTCTGAGGCAGAAGGATCACCTGAGCCCAACACACAGAGGCTGCGGTGGCCATGAGTATGTCACTGCACTCCAGCCTGGGCAACAGAGTGAGACTCCAACTCAAAAAAAACCAAAAAAAAAAAAAGAGAAAATACCGAGGAAAGCAATCTCAGCCCCTTTGACAACACTTGTGAGAAATGTTAAGTAGAACTGACTGTTACTCCACTTACCAAAGAGTTTATGATAAGTATTGTTCAACAAAAATAAATAAATAACACTTTTAAACATGGCCAAAATTGTCGGCATCCATATTGCTCTAAAGGCACAACAGAAACAATGCTTTGTGCAAGGAGGAAAATCACAGTACTAACATTAGAAAGTAATTATTCAGTTGGCCAATGAGTAAGAATAAAGCTCTGAAAGTTAAGGACATTAGACCAGAATGTCATCAGTGTCTACACTTGTTAAAACTTCAGAGCAGTGAGAGAAAAGGCCCACACACCCTGCAGAGACCACTCGGACAATATCTCTCAGGTTGAGCTTCACAGAAGATGTCAGAATGTATGTCTCATCTATTGTAGGCTCCTTGTCTCCCACTGAAATCCAATAGCCTTCGACTTGGATAAGACGACCTCCTTTTGGCTCTGGAATAGGCTAAAAGCCACAAAAGTTGGAGAGATCATACATAATTGCAAGACAACTATGGCATTCTTTCAGAGAGGAGCATCAAGTAGAAAAGAAAGTTGTCACCAAGGATGCAGTCAAGTTCTAGCTGCTCTGAACATTAAAACCCCTGGGCGAAATATGAACAGAGTATGAACATTTTTATAAATCAAAAGCGATCAAATGGTGGTCAAATCTATAACTACTGAAAAGTTATTTTCTAGAACATTGGGTCCCCAGGCTTGAAGCTGCAATCCTGGGCCTGCTTTCCAGCTGAGTTGAGGCACAGCGAGAAGAAAAGCTCTCTAGGTTTCCGTCACACCATGAAGAACACACACAAAATGAGCAACTAGAGGAGACACTCATTTGATTATGACAAAAGTCAAATTTTGAGAAAAACCCGAGTCTTTCCGCAATGTTTTCACAGTTTATCAGAAGTATTTTTTCATGTGTTACTTGTATAATTTTTAAATGGCTGAATCCAAAGTAAGCCCAAGTCCCAAGGGCCCTCTCTTCCCAATGAACAAGCAATCAACATGCTCACAAGCCAGTTGGTGAGCCAGTTTCTCTCAGCCTCTTTCAGTCCCTTGTTATTTTGCAATTTTCTCTGTCAAACACAAATGATTACTGTCTACAACAGTGCCCCCTCCCTCCTCCAAAAAAACCAGCCATCAATCAGAAGGTACAGATTGTAGATAAGTATGTGTAGTTAAACTATGCAGACAGCTTAGATAAACCACACTGGAACCATCCAATGAAATGTATGTGGCAGCCGGACTTGGCGGCTCAGCCTGTAATCCCGCGCTTTGGAAGGCTGAGGTGAGTGGACTGCCTGAGCCCGTGGGTTCGAGACCCACCTGGGCAACTTGGCAAGACCTCATCTCTACAATAAATAAAAAAAATCAGTCGTGCCTGTAATTCCGGCTACTCGGATGGCTGCGGTGGATGGATCGGTGGAGGCCAGCAGGTCGCGGTTTTGGCTGCTGGGAGCAGCCACTGCACTCCATTCTGGGCGACTTAGTGAGCCTCCAACTCAAAAAAAAAAAAAAAAAAAAGAAATGTATGTGGCTATCAGAAAGCACGTCACAATAATCTGTTACAAAAATAAAAATATATCCAAGACACACTTAGATCAAAAAGGAAAGCTACGGTATATTCTTATGAGATGGTCCCACTTATTTCACTTAAATACACATTAGAATTTACCTCAACAAGTCAATACACACACACCAAAATATGAATATATAGAAAAATTAAATATATATATTACAATGTAGACGGAAAGAATTAGCTATAAGATTTAAATCTCCAAAGAGTACAATTATTAAAAATCTTTGCCACCTAAAACATACATTTCTATAATGTTTAAACTTTTTGCAACAGATTACTTTTATATTTAGAAAGAGGCTTTGTTTAAAAAAAACAGCTAAAAATTTGATAATTCAGCCTTTCACTTATGTCAAAAAAGTCAAAAATCAAAAAAATAACTTACCTGCTTCAGTAGACTTTTGACATTGCCAGAGACAATGTGTTGACATATGAGTTTTTGAACTATCGGGTGTGATGCCCGGTCAAGTTGTGTTAAGAAACCCAAACAAAAGCCCTGGAAAGAAAAAAAATATGCACAACACTAATTACCCTTCTGCAACAGTCACCCAATTCATTTCAGGAACATTTAACTTCTTGGGTGGTGCTGCTTCCCAATTTGCAAATGTGATACAGCAGTAGGTCAAGGTCAGGGCAGCTCTGGTATGAAGTATGCTGGGCTAATCTGACTGAAGCACAGGCAATCCTGGCACAGGCACCCCCATGTCCTCCTTCCCAAGGTGACCCCATCCATCAAGTTCCTAAGACAAAAAAGACTTTAGCAAGACCTCATAGAGTGACCGCTGGATGCTGCCACATGGATTGGAGGCTGCAAATCGCAGGGCCCTGCAGAGAGTCCGAAGGCTGTAATGAGGTCTGTGACCGGTCCCATCCACCAGTGTGGTCCCAGACTCTTTTCGCAAAGTTGTGTAGAAGCTACGAAGAGAACAAGTTCAGGCAATTTATTTATGAATAAGAATTCATTGTTTTCACTTCTCTACCAAAGACCCAGAGGATCTTTTCTTAGGTCAGAAATGGTCAAGCTTAAATATAACTTCCTAGAGCACACATTAAAACATCTAAATCTATTTTTCTCTTTCGTTTTTTTTTTGGGTGGGGGAGGTGGAGTCTCACTCACCCAAGTGTCCACCTTCTGGGCCCCGGCCTCAGTCTTCCAAGTAGCAGTAACTACAGGCGTGCACTACCACGCCCCGCTAATTTGTTGATGTATTGTAGAGACGAGGTCTCGCCAAGTTGCCCGGGCTGGTCTTGAACCCGCGGGCTCAGGCAATCCCCTCACCTCAATCTCCCAAAGTGCTGGGATTACAGGCTGAGCCACCAAGCCTGGCCTAAATCTATTTTTCACACACTGAGAAGCTGTATTTCAAAATAATAAAATGAAGACAAATCTATTCCCATGGGAAATGGGAAAATATGAGGTGCAATTCCTCTAAGCAAAAAGGTACTGATAGAGGGAGATGAGAAGCTTCTGTGTTCCCGAGTTGGCTCTAACTGGAGGAGCAAATACAGCTCCCATCTAATCTATAATGGTGATGAAAAAACAGAACTAACAGTGTTTTGAAACGCTACAGAGATGGCCAGCAACAGAGCTGACAAAATGTCCAAGGGTGGGGAAGATATGATGGCCATGACTATTAGCACGACCACATTTTAAAAGTCCAGATAACAAGACAGAAAAGGGTTCAGACAGAAACATAAACTTCGTTTTGTGGGATTCACCATTAACTAACACTACAAGGTCAGACGTAACCAAGTATGTGTCACAGATGAAATCCAAGTTCCTGCTAGACGCGGTGGCTCATGCCTGTAATCCCAGCACTTTGGGAGACAGAGGCGGGAGGACTGCCTGAGTCCAGGGGTTCGAGACCAGTCTGGACAACTTGGCAAGCCCTCGTCTCTACAATAAGTCAAAAACTTAGCCAGCCATGGTAGCACGCACATGTGGTTCCAGCTACTTGGAAAGCTGAGGCAGAAGGATCACCTGAGCCCAGCAGGTCGAGTCTGCAGTGGCCATGAGCAGCCTGAGTGACACAGTGAGACTCTGACAAGAAAAAAAAGGACAAAATGCAGTGACACACTAATATGATCCTATTTCAGCTCCTTTATATAATGTATTTCTTTATAGAGGACAAAGAAAAAGTTACATAAGTCACATCCCCAGAATGACACAATTTGCTTCTCAGAGACCCAGTAGTAGACTTGAGGTAGTCTCACACAAAGGACTGCACTCTTTCCACATGCCATACAAAAAACATGAAAAACTGACTCAAAGCATCAAGCTACACAACCACAGTATTCTTTATTATGCTAAGTCTCTTCTAATTCTAAACCTGACACGATCAACGATATTAAACTTTTTCCTCCTGCATTCTACATAGCTAATATGAATACTACAAAAATACAAAAAACTTCATCAAGACAGATCAAAATGCAAGCCATTTACATCTCTCCAAGAATTCAAACTCTTAGCTATGAACAACACTGAGGTAAATCAGGAGAGCATCATCTGATTGCTTACATAGTCTCACAGGCAGTGACTCAGGTTTCTATTTTCCTTAGAAAAATCTGAGGGACTTCATATAGGTGCCAACTTTAAAACAGAGTCTAATAATCCTTCCATCAAAATTCTTACATGAGAAGCAAACAAAATCAAAAAATATATGTGTGTATGTACATGAAGAACACATGTACAGAAAGAGTTTATAAAGACACACCAGAGAGAACATACTTTATGATTCCTTGCACTGTGGTCTTGTTCACACTCAATCCTTTCAGATAATCCACAATAAGAATTTGTAAGTCTTCTTTACTTTCTAATTCTTCTACATAAAGTTCTGTGAATCTGTAAGACAACAATTACATAATAACCATTTTTGAGGAATACAGCCATGCTAACAGAAAAACTATGAAACGGATGTTACATCACCTCATTTTAACCGCCTGGAGTATAAACTGTAAGTCTTTCAACTTGAGATATGAAAAGATCATAATGAAATAAAGATGATGCAACCACTACCAAAAATGACTCCATTACTACTACTACTTCTATGCCACAAGTCTTCTACATAAGGTCCTTACGAGAAGAAACGGTGACAGAAATAAGACTTTTCTTTGTTTTCAGAAGGTTTTTATCATCACCACATGAAAACGAAATAAGTGCGACAAAAAATAAGCCCCTTCACCATAAAAAATAAACGACTAGAGTAAGAGAGACTAATTCCTTTAACGTAGTTTAATGTAGAATTTTTGACTACTTTCATAGAGGAAAACGATGTTTTAAAGGAACCTTTTGACATAATTTTAAAACATAAAATGAAACAAAAGTTTGCCAAGAATAAATCTAGTCGTTTATCATTTCCCAAATGCAACATACATAAAACACCAATAACCAGGTACTTTATTCATGTCAGTGCCAAGTGATGAAAAATGAAAGACACTTCAATGGCCTTTTTGTTTTTTGCTTGTTTTATTTTTTTTGGTTTTTTGGGGTTTTTTTGAGTTGGAGTCTCACTCTGTCGCTCAGACTGGAGTGCAGTGGTACACTCCCGGCCACCGCAGCCTTGAACTGTTGGGCTCCGGCGATCCCTCCGCCTCAGCCTTCCAAGTAGCTGAAACTACAGGCGTGCGCTAGCACCCCCGGCTAATTTTTGATTTATTATACAGATGAGGTCTTGCCAAGTTGGCCGGGTGGGTCTCGAACCCGCAAGCTCAGGCAATCCACTCACCTCGGCCTCCCAAAGTGCTGGGATTACAGGCTGAGCCAATGAGCCCGGCCAGCATCAAAGGTCTTTTATAGATCATGAGTCTCATCCAAAGTGGACTGTGTTCCTAAAATTCATTTATACATATGTGATTGGGGTATAGTGTATAGGAAAGATTTCTAATATAAAAAAAGCTATCTGAGGAAGGAAAGACTTTTTCAACAATATCCATGAGCCATACTATTAATGTAAAGAAAAATACTGTCCCATACTTTGGAGTTTCTACTACACACAGGAAGTAGAGGAATATGAAAAATAAGGAAACCAAGATTCCTCTATCAGAGGCCAAGAAATTTTAATCACTGATCTAAAGTTCAGTTATGACACTATTACCAATTGATAAATAAAGAGAACTTTTTAAAAAGTCTCCAAGAACCATACTCTCACCTGTTTCTTATTCCTGGCGGGAGATTTCTCTTGCCTACATCAGTTGCTGGATTCATGCAGGCAAATAAACGAAAGTCAGGATGACGAACCAGTGGCTCTGTTAAGAGAAAATGATAAATTGCCAACAACTTGTAACAATCAAGTGATCAGCTGCAGCTCCTAGGGGAAGGCTCCACAGAATCTCAGACCCAGCAGGCCTGCCTGGGCCCTTACCAGCCTGATGTGATTGCTCACACCATCCTTGCCTTTGCTGAAGCCCCAGTGAAATCACCTTCCAGACCAATGTACACAACCTAATCTCATGCTGCAGTTCCACAGTCTTTTATGGTAAGTTTAATCACTGTTCCTTTTTAATCACCCATTAACCCATATATATTTTGTCACAGTATATGTGTCTGTTACCCATAACCCAAATACACTGAAAAATATCACATTCTTTTTTGCATTCCCCATAAACTATAACAATAGTTCAATGCACTTTGCAGAGAATTAATATTTAAGGAACGAACAAATTTCATTGGGAGATCCATGTAATCCACCAGACCAAAGAATCTCACCCTAAAGGGGCCAAAAAGCTTGACACCAAGTCAAATCCCAAAGGGCTCAGGTAATACCTGTATCTCCTCGATCCAGCAACACCAGGGATCCGGAGGATCCTTCAAGTAAGCCACTCAGGCATTCTAAAATTTCTGGAGCAGCCAGATTAATCTCATCCAACAAGATCCACTCTCCCTTCTTTATAGCCTGAGCTAATGTACCCTAGAAGAGAAATTAAAATGCTAAGAATACAAGTCAAATAAAGGCACACTCACCAAGAGCACTTACGCAAGCAGGGTTAGAAATAGAAGCAAGGCAAATCTTCCCTGCTTGGGGAACTTTCACCTAAACTCCCCGATGGCTGCCAGCAGATAGGAAGAGTTGGGGCCAAGCTAACTTCACATTTATTTATTTTTTTGAGTTGGGGCCCCAGGCTGAAGTGCAACAGCATGATCACAACAATCATAGTTCACAGCAGGCTCAACTTCCTGGGCTCAGGAGATCCTTCCACCTCAGCATCCCAAGTAGGTAAGACTGCCAAGTCTGGCTAATGTTTTTTATGTTTTGTAGAGATAACATTTCACTATGTTGTTTAGGCTTGTCTCAAACTTCTAGTTATTTAAACAATCTGCCTGCCTTGGCCTCCCAAAGTGCTGGAATTAAATTACAGGCATGAGCTACCACACCCAGTCACCAAGTTAACGTCTTAAAAAGTATAAAAGGATCTGGCCTGGCACAGTGGCTCAAGCCTGTAACCCCAGCACTTTGGGAAGCCGAGGCAAGAGAATTACCTGAGCTCAGGGGTTCAAGACCAGCCTGGGCAACTTGGTGAGACCTCGTCTCTACAATAAATCAAAAAATACAAGCCAGGCATAGTAGCGTGTGCCTGTAATTCCAGCTACATGGAAGGCTGAGGAGGAAGGATCACCTGAGCCCAGCAGGTCAAGGCTGCGGTGGCCATGAGCATGCCACTGCACTCCAGCCTGGGAAACAGAGTGAGACTTCGACTCAAAAAAAAAGAAAAAAGTACACAAGGATCAAGGAAACATATCTTTGAGCCTAACACTGAGATGTAATAAACTGGATCCTCTCATTATGTAGGTGGTCAGATAAATATCTCACATTGCATTCAAGTGTTTAAAGACATCCAATTGGCTTAAAAAAAAAAAAAAAAGGATTAAAAATAAGGTCGCGCACAGGGGCGCATGCAAGTAATCCCAGCATTTTGGTAGGTCAAGGCAGGAGGACTGCCTAGGCAACATAGCAAGACCCTGTCTCTAGGAAAAAAAAAACATCAAAAGACTCAGGAGAAGGGTCTGGAGAAATTAAAAAAAAAAAAACTGGTGGTCAAAGGGGCACAAACCTGTAGTCCCAGCTACTTGGGAGGCTGAGGCAGAAGGATCACCTAAGCCCAAGAGGTCAAGGCTACAGTGAGCTGTGACTGTGTCACTGCACTCCAGCCTGGGCAAGAGAGTAAGACCCCAACTCAAGGGGAAAAAAACTCAAAATAAAAATAGGGACCAAAA
This sequence comes from Tarsius wallacei, assembly GCA_963574415.1. NCBI lineage: Eukaryota > Metazoa > Chordata > Mammalia > Primates > Tarsiidae > Tarsius > Tarsius wallacei. The sequence continues at coordinate 17,764 of CAUYQG010250637.1, forward strand.
TTGGAGACCATTTTGCTAAGTGACACAAGCCAGGCATAAAAAGATAAATATTAAGGTTCTCATTTACATGTGGAATCTCAAACAACAGAACTTCAAGCAGTAGCAAGTAGAATGGTAGTTACCAGGGGTTGAGGAAGCTGGGAGGAATGGGAAGATGATGACCAAAGGGTACAGAGCCTCAATTTAACAAAAGAAGTGTTTTGTCTTTGAGACAGTCATTGTATAACATGGCAAATACATTAAATAATAAAGTACCGGCCGGTTTCGGTGGCTTAGCCAGTAATTCCAGAGTTTGGGAGCCCATGGGTTCAAGACCAGCGTGGGCAACTTGGCGAAACCTTGTCTCCACAATAAATCAAAAATTAGCTAGGCATGGTCTCGCGCGCCTGTAGTTCTTTAGAAGGATGAGGTGGAAGGATCGTTGGAGCCCAGAGGGTTGATGCCTGGGTGGCCGTTAGTGTGCTACTGCACTCCAGCCTGGGCAATGGAGTAAGACTCCAACTCAAAAATAAAAAATAGGCCGGGCTCGGTGGCTCAGCCTGCAATCCCAGCACTTTGGGAGGCCGAGGTGAGTGGATTGCCTGAGCCCGTGGGTTCAAGACCAGCCTGGGCAACTTGGTGAGACCTCATCTCTACAATAAATCAAAAATTAGCCGGGCGTGGTAGCGCACGCCTGTAGTTCCAGCTACTTGGAAGGCTGAGGCGGAAGGATCGCAGAGCCCAGCAGGTCGAGGCTGCGGTGGCCGGGAGCGGCCACTGCACTCCAGTCTGGGCGACAGAGTGAGACTCCAACTCAAAAAATAAATCAATAAATAAATAAATAAATAAATAAAGTATACATTTCAAAATTACTAAGTAAATTTTAAATGTTCTTAATACAAAAATATTAAGTATTTGAGATGATGGATATATTAATTAACTTGCTTTAGTTATTCCACACTGAT
>CAUYQG010250643.1:0-79334 GCA_963574415.1 Tarsius wallacei
TGGGCTCCGGTGATCCTTCCGCCTCAGCCTTCCAAGTAGCTGGAACTACAGGCGCGCGCTATCACGCCCGGCTGATTTTTTGATTTATTGTAGAGATGAGGTCTCGCTTGCCCAGGTGGGTCTCGAACCCGCGGGCTCAGGCAATCCACTCACCTCAGCCTCCCAAAGGCGCGGGATTATAGGCTGAGCCACCGAGCCTGGCTAATTTATAGTTTTAGTTATAATTTTCTAGAGACTATATTGCCACATTGGTCTCACAGTTGTCCCCTCCCCTTTTAATAAATCATTGTGCTTTAAAAAACAAAAATTATTTCTACTTTTCTTAATATCATGAGCTCACTAAAGCCAATAATTCCAAAGTATACAGAAGTATTATTTACACACTGAATTGAAGATATTAAACAGCCCTATTAACAACTGTGAGAAAGAACAAGAAACCATAAAGAAGATTTTTGAGATCCAATTCATTCTTCTACTTCAGACGAATCAAAATGTAATTTCATTCTTCTCCAAGAAGAGAATCTCCTAGAGTGGTCACACGGATGCAGGACAAGTAAAGTACATACAAGGAATCTATGTAGGTAGAATATATACATTATCTCTAGTTAGTTGAAATGAATAGTAGTCTGATTCATGTTTATATACATCCATGAACTTAACAGTTCTCTCAAAAGAACCTTAAATGTATTTTATAAAGTGATAATATTTATACTACTTATAAGTTGCTTCTCACAAACTTCTTTAAATATTTCAATAAGCAAGTGAATGTTTTATTTTTGTTTTGTCCTTAGGAGAAACAGACTAATAATATGGAGAAGTGATTCCCTACTCAGCAAGCCTTAATGAATCAGGGTACATGCCAGATACAGGAAGAATTCATAACAAACAGCAGACGCTACAGGTTCCCTAAACTGGATACTACTGGGTCATTCTCTTCACCTAAAAACATTCACAAATACTCTCTGAAGAGATGAGTATACAGGACCAGGGGTGGCCCCAACTCCTGATAACTATCATGTTTTGTCTGCTCCTCACTTCACATGAACAATAATAATTATGAAAGCATGGTAAAATAAGATGATTTAGGGATTTTGTGTTGTGGTGTCATCTGAGTCACGAGTCCCAAAAGACCCAATTTGCTGTATTCGCCAGCAGTGTGCCCAGACAGATCTGTGAATTCCTATTTTCTGATGTCCCTGTAGTCTCTCTTCTGTCTTTTACTTTTAACCTACTGGGGTTAAATATATTTGACTGTTTATGTGAGTTGGCATCTTTATTTCCCCAAGGGGAGCCCATCATACAAATTAAACAAAAAAGGAGTATATTAAGGTTTAGTTCTTCATTGAAGTAAGCAGTGAAAGAGTCACAATTAAAAACTAAAAAAACAAACTCCAAATGCCAGATTTAAATGTAGTGCATGCTAGTCAAGCATTTTCTTAATGACAATTTAAAAACAGCAATTAGTAAAACAGTATACTTTACGTACCAATACTGCTTATCACAGTGTACTCTATTTATAAAGTACATTCTTGCATGTTCTTGTATGCAAGAAGTTCCATATAATATCTTAAACAAAATTATAAATTAAAAGATTAGTAACAATGGGATAATCTTGGAGATAAAGTTATGTTTTATGTACCTGTGTGTGTGTGTGTGTGTGTGTGTGTTACACAATGATACATATACAGTTTAGAACTTAAAGTCTTAAAATTAACTGTAAAGGACAATGATGATTTACATGTCAATGAGCACATTTAAACTTTTCATCAGAAAACAAACTTTCTAGTATAAAAGTCTATGATAATATAATGCTCCACAATTCTCAGACATTGTCTACAGTTTCAATATATTATATTTTTATAAAGGAGTAAGTTACTTACAGAGGTATTTAGGATAATAAACCTTAAAGCAGTTGATGATAAAGCGTACAAAGTCCATGTCCTAAAATAAAGATTAAATCTTTAAGACCGTCCACATTAGAGAACTTTAAACTGTACATTTCTAAAGGTGGAAATTATTAAATACAAATGAGACAATTACTAAATTCTTAAAAAATATGTAAATACCTATTCCCAAACATTAAGGTTTTAGGTCATTAAGCTATTTATAATAATCAGCCCTAAAACTGAGTTGAAGAAATCAGATGCTTGGTGATGTTTAAAAATTATTCACATAACTTCAAACTAGTTACATACTTCAGGCTGTTAAGGTAACAGGGCATAAAGTGGATCTAAAAGCAATCCCCACACAGAAATTCTAAAAATCTGTTGAATAACTAAATCATTATTGAAACAAGTATACAGTTTATAACCTGACTACTTGGAATGATAACACGTAGGTACGTAGATTAATTCTGGTATATTGCTATTGAAACCTAATGCTTACATTTCATAATAGCTTTAATAAAATATCTCATTATTTTGTTTATACAATAGTTAGTCCAATCACATTGGCCAGCTGTATCTATGACACTTCTGGCTTTTTTTGTCATTTTATTTAGGGACCCAGAATTAGTTTTTAAGCTGACATTCAAGTGTTGTTAATTAATTCCAATTTCTGGGAGACTACTGCTTTGTTTCCCAGACATTGACTAGGTTGCTTCTACTACTTTGAGCAAAGCAGCAGGAAATTAGGTCATTAGGTTTATTATTTACATGGGTCATTTCATTCCATTCCATGTTATTCCATGGCCACATACTGATTCACTAATCCTGATCAGCCATCTTATAAAGACCATGAGATGAAAGATGTAACTAGGCAAACTTAAGTCCATCATAATTACTGAAAGGTGGGTTGTCCTAAAGATGAGAATCTATAAAAGTCATCCCTAGCGTGTTAGTTACAGCATCTTTAATTGCAGTAAGCGCCCTTAACTATCTTAAGTAATTATTATAAGATACATTCCAGTATATAATAATACATTTATAACTAATCATTATATCCCCTATGCATGGAGTTTCATAATTGGCAGTTAAATAAGAGTCAAAGGAAATAGCTGAAAAAAAGCTGTTTATATAAAAATTTGGTTACCTAGTTTATAATTTGTAGCTCCTGGAGACTTTGTCTAAATAGTCTTTGTCTATATTCTTGTTTCCATCATATATTGGATATCCTTGCTCATAAAATCTCAAGTTACTGCTAATTCAAGTGAATTTGGCAAGATACCACTGGTGCATGTTTACTAGTGGGCACTACATGAAATAGCTCCATGAAGCCTATTGTTCAGCATTCTGTAAGAACATTTTTTTTGAGGATGTTATTCATTCATTATCTTTTCAAATGTCTTCTTTTTGAGGACCCAATAGAAACTTTTATTTTTAGTTCAAGTATTAGAAATAAATATGCTTCTCTTAAGACAATGGTTTTAAAGTACAGTCAAGTAATTTTGAATGAATGTATTTCTGTCAGACAGGCAGCTGAAAGCTTACAGTCAAACTGGTGGCCCAATTCTAACAAATGATTTTCTTAGTTTTTGCCCTGCAATTTTGTATACATTTTTATAAGCTGACTTAAATACTTTGTGAATTACAAAAGGGTCATATATAAAAATAACTTATTCAATAAGATGTGTGTATTTTAAAACACATTAAACATTAATAATAACTTAAATACTATGTAGTACAAATAAACCTTATATACAAGTTAAAAATGATGAGTAGCTTGAAAAAAAAATCAGACAGATCAAACCAATTCCCTGCCCCTATATTTGGCAACAGAAAACTAACATTTATTTTTGATGATTCTTGGTTATTAATTAGGAAACCACCATATACCAAGGATAACATAATCATGATTTATTTTTATAAAATATTTATCTAGGCAAGTTGATTTCAATTTTGGGTAGAAAATAATTTACTCTGTAATGGAAACTAGGTTGGAAAAATTCAGAGCATTGAATTCCTTAAAAAATTAAAAGAGAAACAGAAACATGAGAAATAAATCTGTGGTCCTACCGCCCATAAAAAAACTCTTGTTACCAGTTCTCTCTAGCCTGTTTTTTGTTTATTTGTTTTAATGTCTATGGTTTCCTTTTTTGGGACTATGTATTACCATGTTACTGTGTGTGTGTGTGTGTGTGTGTGTGTGTGTGTGTGTGTGTATAGCAGTATGATTGATCATATAGCCTTTTTCATTTAAAAAAATACTTTTCAATGTTACTACAAATTCTTTATGAACACTAATATTTTACATAGCTACACATACTCTGTCAATTAGGTATACCATAATTTACCATTTCACCACACTGATCATTTACATTTTTTCCTAATTTTTTACTATTTTAAATGAAACTGAAAAACATTTGGGTTCACAATGCTTTTTCTGTACTCAGGATTATTTCTTTAAAGTAGATTTCCAAAAGTTAGTTACCAGGCAGAGTGTGAGTATGAACACTTTAAGGTTCTTAACATACTTTGCCAAGTGGAATTCAAAAAGATTTCAACACTGCCCTGAGCACATATGTGAATGCCACTTCACTGCTACCAGATTCAGCCATGGTTTAAATTAAGAGACAATAGTTACAATAAATGTAACTATTTATTAGCTGATCTCAGTTGCTGCTGAAGTGTTTGTAGATAACACTAAGGTCACAAAGGCCCAAGTTAAAGACTGGTAGATTTTACTTATTTTTAAAACTTGGCAAAATCACCTGAAGAAAAATGGTTTCTAAAGCTTACCAAATCAAGCAAACAAACAGAAAACAAATCCAAACAAGCAAACAAAAAAACCCAACAAAATCACAAAGTGCTGCGTGTACAAAACTCATGTGAACATCTTGCAACTGCAAAATATGGTATGAATATAACAAATTAGAGATCAAACATTACCTTGCTTGATATTTACAGAATGTATTACTACTCTGTGCCTGGCACAGAGGTGAGTGCTATAGGATATTAGCTTTAATATAAAAGTTTACTGTTACTACATAGACTCATACCTTGCCAGTCTTGATGTCCTACCTCTGCATCCTATGTATCAGACAAGAAACAGTACTAGGAAATTGACAGTTTCAATGCCAAATACTGAAGCAAATTTAATTCTCTGCAAACCCTATTCCATATTTGAATATATTCACATTGCAAGGGGAAGAAAATCTCAAATACAAGTTGGCTCAATTTTATAGCAATATTTTGTTGGCAGGGAGGACAGAAGAGAGGGAGAAAGCTATGATAAACAATGATTTAGAATGAATGAAAAATGCTTACGATGCTATTTATTCCAGTTTCTGACAAGTCAAACATCACTGTTACAGGTTTCCCATTTTCTCTCTTAGCATAACGTTCCAACCAGAATGCTATGAGCTTCTTTTTGTCCAACAGAGTTTTCTGGTCTTTTATATGATACTTCACCCTGATCCAAACTTTAAATAGAACAAAAGATAAAAATAAGAACAAGATCATACACATGCACACAGCTTTTCCCTTGACATATTTCTTCATTTATAATTCATTTTGTTTCTCAGATTAAAAACACCTTTTCCTTCTTTTAAATGAGAAGCAGTTTTACTTGGGAGCCCTAAAGAGTGGCAGAGGCCGGCGTAGTGGCTCACACCTATAATCCCAGCACTTTGGGAAGTCGAGGTGAGAGGATTGTCTGAGCCCATGGGTTCGAGACCAGCCTGAGCAACTTGGCAAGGCCTCATCCCTATAACAAATCAAAAAATTAGCTGGGCACGGTACTGTAGTTCTGGCTACTTGGAAGGCTGAGGTGGAAAGATTGCCTGAGCCCAGCGGGTCGATACTGGGGTGACCGTGAGCGTGCCACTGCACTCTGGCCTGGGCAACAGAGTGAGAGACTCCAACTCCAAAAAAAAAAAAAAAGTGGCAGAGAGGTAAACTATTTTTCTTTCGCTTAGGAAATACACTTCACTTGTAAGGGGAAAAAGAAAATACAGGTGAACAAACATTTATGTTTGTTTATTTAGGTTATACATTTACTAAATAACCTACCTAAAACATTTAGGTTATATGGTAACAACCTAAATGTGCTCTTCATTGTACTTAACAAAAAGAAAGGCAATGGTTCTGCCAGACAGTAGAAAAAATGGTTAATTCAGAGGAAAAACACTTACAGAGGCGTGATAGAGGCATGAGCAGGTGCTGTGCACGTAGGCAGAGCATGGCAAGCCATTCAGATGGTGGCAGCTAAGACAATGTGTGACTAGTGGTGAGAGGAAAAGCTAAATTAGAGAGACAGGTTGGGCTTGAAAGACTCTGAAGGAAACACTAGGGAGTTTTGATTTTCCTACTTTAGAACGCCTCTCAGGAAACTCGCCAGGCTATGACCTGGGTAGGGACTGGTGGCAAAGAGCTAATACTTAGGAATTGAACTGAGGAAGAGGCTAGTGAAGATGGAAAAGGGGTCAATTTAAAGCTATGTTAGAGGAAGAGCCAATGAGTAGATCTGAGATGGGCAATGCAGAAAACACGCAGGTATGGATGTTCAGTTGTGTGTTAAGTTGAAGGTGGCTGCTAGTCAGGCAATGCCAGTTGGTGGGTAGTGGAGTATACGCACATGGCTAGGGGATAGCGTGGAGTCACCACTGTGTGGGGGGAGGTATCTGAAGTTGCCAAGGTGCTTGAGATCATCCATGATCACCCAAGAAGATTTTGATGCGTTGGAAAGTAAAAGAGGCCAAGATAGAAATGAAGCCTGGGAAGCACATTTAAGAGACAGGCAAAATATGGAATAGGAACAGGTACAAAATGTATTGTTCAAACAGGGACAGACCACACACTACAAAGAAGGCAAGCAAGATGAGTGTAGGATGTCTGTTCAGTACTGGGCTCTGATGAGCCTGCCAAGTCCAACCCTTGGCACAAAACAAGGCTGGATTTGGGGCAAGCAGGAGAGCGGCACAACAAGGGATAATTGTTACTGTCCCTCCCATTATTACACAATTTTTCTAAAAAGCTAAGGCAAGAAGAGTGTAGCTTGAAAAGAAAAAGTTCATTTAGCAACCTTTGATGACTGTCAAAAAGATTCTCCATAAAAATACTGAGTTGAATTTTAATACCATAGTCATATTAATTAAAAAAGATAAAGACTCTGACTTAAATTATTTTGGTTCTATTACAGGATTCAGCATTTGCCTTTAATGCCTGCTTTGTTACAATGCAAACTGTACGAGGTTTGACAATTAAGTTCAGGAATTTGCCACCGTGTGCTTATGTTGGCAGCACCGTTCAAACAGCTCAGTAAGGTTTCATAACCTTGGTTTCATTCACCTCACAGCTATGTTCATGTCGATGTGTGGTGGTGTCTTGCTGAGTGGCATTAATTATTGTTGTTCCATGTTTTTGTGTGCCATCATGAGACTGTTGGAGCTTGAATTAGAGCAATGAACACACATTAAATTTCTTGTTAAACTTGAAAAGGGTGGAAGTGAAATAATGCCATGAAGAAAACGGCAGTATAAAAATGGATTAAACGTTTTTCTGAGGGGAAGAAAGCATCACTGATGAAGAGAGGTCAGGATGGCCAGTAACAAGCAGAACTGATGAAAACATTGCAAAAATGTGTCAAACTGTGCATCAAAATCAATCAACTGACTGTGAGAAGCAAAGTAGACCAAATAAACATCAATAAACAGAAAAATCTTAACTGAAAATCTTGGCATGAGAAAGGTGTGTGCAAAAATGGTCACGGCAAGGCACCAGCTCACACAGCACTGTCTGTGAAGAAGTTTTTAGCCAGTAAACAAATAACTGCAATGGAACACCCTCCCTATTCACCTGATTTGGCCCCCAATGGCTTTTTTCTTTACCTGAAGATAAAGAAAAAATGGAAAGGAAGACATTTTTATAACATTCAGGACGTCAAGAGTAATACGACAACAGCTCTGATGGCCATTCTAGAAAAAGTGCTCCAAAATTGCTTCAACAGGTAGACTAGGCACTCCCAAGGGGAGTACCTCAAATGTGACCACAGTGATATTCACCAATGAGGTATATAGCACTTTTTCTAGGATGAGTTCGCGAACTTAATTGTCAGAGCACATTGCACAACTACTAAGTATCTGACACTTGGTAAAAATGGCCCTACTACTTCCTAACCGCAAGAAACTTAACGTGCTACACATAGAAAAGGTTCTGTTGATTATTAAGATAACAACATCTCAAAATCTTGAAAAGCCAGTTCATAAATTAAATATACTTACACAATTTGTTACCTTCTTTGTCATAACCATGGAGATAAATAACACCCATTTCCAATAACCACCTGGGAATGGAGGATTCATTGAGGTCTAAAAAGTAATAAACTTTAATCAGTAACTGTAATTTAGGGACCTAAAATTAAAATTTGTAATGTAAAGATAATGTTATGCAGCAGTTCTGATATTAAAAAATGATATTATCTGTAGAAACATCTGGAAAGAATCTCTGGCAATAAAAATGGTGCGTCCTTCCAAGGAAAAAAAACTACATGAAGACACAAGTGACTGAAGTAGACCAATTCCATTTTCCCTTGACATGACATTATTTATATAGATTCATTTCCACATTCTGGCAGTGTTTCACATAATGACTTGCAAACAAATATCACTATCAGAGAATTTCAAAAGAACATGTCAGTAAATATCCACACTGCAGCCTCAGAATTAGTGGAAAAAAAAATTATGTTGCTTTCTATAGTAAAACGGTATTTTTCCACAAAGCTTGATATCCAGTAGACACTAATACATTTAAAAACCTTGGGGCAAGTGGAAAATACTTCATGAAAAATGTGAGAACCTTTAGTAGGAGGAACAAACAAAGGGCCTGTCCAGTTTCTGGTGAGGCCAAGAACCAACACAGCAAGGCAGCAAATGCCAAGGCTTTTGTTTCATTCACTAGCAGTTCTCCCCAAAAACTTTCAAAGATTTATCTTTCCCCGCCTCCTTTTTATTATATCTTTGCTGTTTGTCAGTAGAATCTAGCAATTTTATGTAAGAAAATAAACACTGCTGAGTTTAAAAGTTATTCTGTACTTAAATAATTTAGAAATAGCTGATTTACATTGCTTTGCTTAATAAATGCTTCACTGTTTGCTGAAATGACCTACCGTGTTTACGTTTCTAATTACATTACTTCTTAGATACTCCCCTTCTCAGGTACAAAGAATGGGGAGAGTACCTGCTCTAGATGTATTTGTCAACTCTTTTGTATTAAGTCTTCAGACTCAAGTCACTCCAGAGTTTATAATCCTCAAGGACAGAAAATCTTTCCTTATACCTAATTGAAATCAGAAGTTATACCAGTTTCTTCTTATTCAATTTTTAGGAGGAGAGACAACAGGTAACCTTTCCTGTGAAGAGCTCCTCATATATTTGAAAACTATTATAAAACTCCCTTTAAGATTTCTAACTCTCATTTTTTTGGGAAAAATTTCACTCTAGTAGTAGACCTAGAAATTAAGAAATTAAGAGCAGGGCACCTTAAGCCTCCTTGGGGATAAAGTTTGCTTTTTTGGGACTCCCATTCATTTAACAATTCTATATGGAGCATCTATTAGCACAAATAACTCTGGGGATAGAGAGAGACATAGGCAACAATCAAGAAAAACAGGAAAATGGCATCTCCTTATTTCTAGGCCTAGTAGTGAAGACGATGGTTTGCTATTGTTTAATGGTACTGAACTAAGCGCAGATTAGGAGACTCTGTTCTGAGTGAAGAATCTGAGAGTGATCCTGCTCCCTGGTGATCTGATTTCCTTAAGAATGATCCTACTTATAAGACTTATGCATAAACTGTTCCCTTGAAAGTATTATTGGGTCTTTATAAATAACTATATTCTGGTGTTTATGATGACTGCGAAGAATATGTGCAAATACATGATCAGATAAATGTAAAACAGTAACATCTATGCAAGAGGTATTACAGTCAAGGTTAACCAGAACAGCTTACCATTGACAGAAAATTCTTTCCTCCACTGAAAACTCTCATCAAGCATTTTCAGTGTTTCATCTACAACATTATGTCTCCAAGATAAGTAATTTTCAACCCAGTTATCATCTTGTTGTAGTCTTTCGATATCACGTGCATCATATTTATCTGACTTATCTAGGGAAAAAACAGTAATAAGCATCCAAGTCAGATTAATTCTGTGGTGAAAAATAACCACTAATGCCAAAGGAGAAGAAAGACCTGGAAGACAAAGCTAAGCTGTTTGAGGATAGACACAGGAATGCAGCTCAGATGAAAATGCAATTTAAAGGATTAATAAGGTCTGGTGGGAGGTATTTTGGTCATGGGGGCAGACCCCTCATTAAAGGCTTGGTGCCATTCACACAGGAGTAAGTGAATTCTCACTCTTAGTTCCTGCAAGAACTGGTACCGCTTTCCCCTCTCTCACCATGTGATGCCTGCTCCCCCTCACCTTCTGCCATGAGAAGCTTCCTGAGGACTTCATCAGAAGCAGATGCTGGCGCCACACTTCTTGTACGGTCTGTGGAACTGTGAGCCAAACAAACCTCTTTTCTTTATAAATTACCAAGCCTCAGGTATTTCTTTATAGCAACACAAACAGACCAAGACAGATGAAATTTCCAAGTGTGAGGAGAATACAGTTATTTAAAGACTACAGATTTACTTCAAGTTCACCACTGAAGATGCTCAAAATAAAACTATTGTAAAGTATTTGGTATAACCCTTTTAAACTATAAATAAACCAACATCTGGGAAAATCAATTATGTTATCTGAACTTGATATCCTTAACCCACTAAATGAAAAATTGAAGAAATTTCATATGCAAAGAAATAACTAGTTATAATTAAAAAGACAGTTGTTTGGCAAGTGTCATTTCAAAAACATAAACTAAATACAAAATAGAAAACTGACTATGTATACAGCATTATGGCATTTACTATTTTCAGACTCTGTGGCCAACATTTCCAGTAATTTGTTGGAATAAGTATTTCTAATAAGAATTTCTCATCATTCGCCTACACATGCTATAGTCCTACTAAGCTCCATACCAGACATTACTCTTTCCCTTGCTTTCACTATTATTCTGTACCTGAACTCTCCAAGTCTCTGCACATCCAAATACTACCATTGTGTAAGACTCCTTTCAAACATTCCCTCTTCCATAAAATTTTCCCCAAGTCCAGAAGTAATTCCTTCTCTCCTGTGAACAGCCACAGGTCTTGAACTAAGCTTTTCTTAAGGTACTTACCATGATTTATCTTGATTTACACATACTGGCATGTATGCCATATTCCCCAAATAGACAGTAGAGGCCAAAGTTTATATATTCTAAGCATCCTTCAAAGCAGATGACTGTGTGCCAATGAAAAGGCCTTCTGTAAATATTTGTCAACACAATATTTATTCCTTCTCCTTTTTTCCCCCTCAGTTAACTGTCCCCTCCCAAGGGCCCATGCAAAAATCTTCAGAAAATTCCTTGGCTCCTTCATTTCCTTTTCTTTTTCTAGACAGCTGCCAAGTTTTCTACAGTCTATCTCCTCTCCATTCGTACTGCCTGAATTCAGGCTCTCAGAGATAACAGCTGAAAGGCCAGGAAAATATAAAGTGCATTCTTAGAATAATCTTTGAGCCTCAATTTCCTTATCTTTAAGCTGTTTTATATACTCCTAGTGCTGTGAGGATCAGATGAAAAAGTATATATGAAAGTACCTGGAAATTTAATGTACTATAAAAATATAAGAGGCCATAAATCACGCATTTGTAGAGTATTAACCTTAGATATGGCTTTTAATATCTGGGTTCTATTTTTCTAATCTGTAGTATGAGTGGTTCTGTGGTAGGTAAACTTCAAAACTTAAGTATGACTTTTCTTTCTTTGAAATAAAAATGGTGGTCCATGAAAAAGGTGACTAATTCAGTTGGCAACTCAACCATACTTAGCATGCAGAAGTGTTTAATGCATACTTCCCCATTTTGTCACACAGAACATTAAAAGGACATTTGCTCAAGGGTCAAGAATTAATAACATCTGCTTCATCGGGGAATTTCTAAAATAAAATTGGCTTTTCTTGAAAAACTGAGAGTGCTGAGCTGACAATGAAGACTACGATGACTACTAGCCTTGATTCAGGCTAAGAAGTCAGCGGTTTTACCTTCCATTGCTTCTGTGTAATCAGTGCAAATGTCAACACACTGAAAAAAGGCAAGTGGTATCTTAGACATATTATGAAAATAGTTCTGACCTCATAGATTTCTGAAAGAGTCTTGAGCATCCCCTAGGATCCCTGGACTACACTCTGAAAACCAATTACTTAGAACAATATTTGGCAAGTGGTAAGAACTCAGTAAATATTAGCCATATTAAGAAGAAAACATTACTGTTTTTGTTATTATTACTAACACTGCTAGTACCACCAGTAGGGATACCATAAACAAGAGAGTGCATATTATAAAGAAATTTAAAGCCCACTGCTCTTTGATAGCTTTCAGGGATGAAGATCATTGAATTAGAAATTTCCATTTACATTAAAGTGATTATTATTAATAAACATGTGCTTACATATAAAATGCTGGTTGTTGACCATTTACCCCTAGACAAACAGAAATGAAATCAGGAAGGGGAAAAGAAAAGAGAAGACTGTAGAGGGGGCCTTGTTTGGATTGGGGGAGAGAGGCAGGAGAAAACAGGAGGAAGAAGAGGATAGAGGAGAGGCAGGAAGGGAGAGGAGGGGGAGAGAGAATGAAATAGAGAAGAAAAAGATAAGAAAGGCAAAGACAGAAAAAGCAAATAGAGAAAGAGAAAATAAACTGAGCATTCAAGAAGATAAGGCCTGGGACCAAAAGGCCAAGGGCAATAATTAACTGTGCTTATGACAACACTTTCTAGCACAGCCCCTCAAACAACTGAGCTCTCAAATAATTGGGAATTTTCAGAAAAGTAGTACTTTGGTAAGTTCAGATGTGCTATGGTGTTTCAAAATTTAGGTGCTGCCAATGTGATAGGATTAAGAGGTGAGGCCTATAAAAGGAAACTAGGCCATGAAGGCTTCTACCCTGTGAATGGGATAAAGGCCCTTAAAAGAGGCTTCACGCAGCATTAACTAGCTAGTTCTTCCACCTTCTGTCTCTTGAGGATGCAGCAAGAAGGCCCTCACTAGACACCAAATGCCAGCACCTTGATCCATTACTTCCCAGCACCCAGAGCTGTGAGAAAATAAATTCAGATTTCTGTAAATTAACCTGTTTCTGGTATGTTGTTATAGCAGCACAAAATGGACTAAGGCAAGATGTTACAGGAAGAAGCTAAAGACGTATACCGAAAAGTTATCTGAAGATATAAAAACAAGTGTGTGCACACGTACACCTAGGAGATCATTTTGAAGAATTTTACCTATCAATGATTAACTGTAGAGATGAGGATGAGAAAGGTTTAGTTTTATACAAGGATATGTATGAATATGTATATATTCTAATACCTTGTCTTTATACAAGGATGATACCTTGTCTCATAATACCAGTGAAAAATGCATCACGCCAGGCGCGGTGACTCACATCGATAATCTCAGCACTTTAGGAGGCAGAGGCGAGAGGATTGCCTAAGTTCGGGGATTTGAGACCAGCCTGGGCAACTTGGCGAGACCTCATTGCTACAATAAATAAAAAAATTATTCAGCATGGTGGCGTGCGCCTGTGGTTCCAGTTACTTGGAAAGCTGAGGTGGAAGGATCATCTGAGCTCAGCAGGTTGAGGCTGCAGTGGCTGTGAATATGACACTGCACTCCAGCCTGGGTGACAGAATGAGACTCCTACTCGAGAGAGAGAGAGAGAGAGAGAGAGAGAGAGAGAGAGAGAGAGAGAGCGAGAGCGAGATAGTATTACATCACAAACATTAATCGCAAATAGTGGATCTTAAAGCCTCATCTGCGTAGCTCATTTCAGCCAACCCTTTGTTAAAAAACCTTAATGAACTATCAGCTCATCTATGGTTAACTGGCCCTTTTTGTTTCTTATTTGTTTATGTATGAATTTTGCTCTGTAAATTGGTCTTATATTAATACAAGTATATCACCACCAAACAAATTGTAAAGTCCAACCTGCTAGAAAAAGAACTAAAGATACATGGCAATGGTGATTTGCTTCCAGGAACAGACATTGTTAAATGTTCCAGGGTAAAGATGACTTCTTCCTCTCTCTCAGTTTTTCATCTCTCTCCACATGAGCACATGTGTGAACACACACTCACACAAATGCACTCTCCCTCTTTCTCTCATACACACTTTAAAAAAAAACTGTGTATTGTAAGATAAAGAGACTATAGTTCTTACTTGCAAAACAGAAAATTCCATTAACTTTGCTTTTTTATCTCTTGTACTTGTTGGCTGGTGACATTAACAACAGGTCAGAAAATGTGTTTTAAGGTTAACAAATATGAAAAACTTTCTGGCCACGTTCAGGATGGAATCAGAAGATCCATGCTACCATGTATGTATAGTAAGACTAAGCAAGTCACTCTAGGCCTTATTTTCTTCTTTACCCACAGTCTTAGGAAGATTAAGAACACTGAAAATTGTAAGCACTATTCAAATTTCTATTAACATACGTTAGAATGTTAATCATGAAAAGAATACTAAGTTCTAATTTACTTATTAATCAACTAAAAAAATCTTGGAAGTATACTGCAGTTACTATACATGTGCCTAAATTTCAGATGAAGATTGGAAAAATACAAAAGTTCTGTAATAACGAAAACTAGAGCCAGGCGTGGTGGCTCATGCCTGTAATCCTAGCACTTTGGGAGGCAGAGGCGAGAGGATTGCCTGAGCCCAAAGGTTCGAGACCAGCCTGGGCAACTTGGCAAGACCTCCTCTCTACAATGAATAAAAAAAATTAGCTGGGCATGGTGGTGTGAGCTTGTGGTTCCACCTACTTGGAAGGCTGAGGCAGAAGGATCACCTGAGCCCCGCAGGTTGAGGCTGTGGTGGTCATAAGCGTGCCACTGCACTCCAGCCTGGGTGACAGAGTGAGATACCTACTCAAAAATTTTAAAAAGTTGCCTGAGCCCCTGGGTTCGAGACCCACCTGGGCAACTTGGCGAGACCTCATCTCTACAATAAATCAAAAATTAGCCATGCGTGGTAGCGCACGCCTGTAGTTCCAGCTACTTGGAAGGCTGAGGCGGAAGGATAACCAGAGCCCAGCAGGTCGAGGCTGCGGTGGCTGGGAGCGGCCACTGCACTCCAGTCTGGGCGACCGAGTGAGACTCCAACTTAAAACAAACAAACAAACAAACAAAAAACCCAAACAAAAAAATAAATAAACAAAAAAAAGAAAATGAGAGAACAGTTATTAACTGAGTGTCATAATGTTCAAAAACAGCAAACATACAACTCTAGATCATTATAGTAGTTCAAAACATCTTAGGGATCTCTTATTTCTCCACAACTCTGAGCATGAATCCACTAAAACTCCTGGTAGGGCCTTGAGAGCATTTGCATTGAATGGACTATTTCTACTGGCTGTACTGTGTAAATGTCAACAATGGGCATGATTAGGACAAAAAAAACCAAATTCCCTCAAGAGCATCCTCTGCTAGTTGGCCACAACCTACCCTGAATCTCTACTTTCTTGTGAAACTATTTGGTGAGACTGAGACAGGTGCTCTTTTAAGATGAGATTAAGCTACTGGCCTACAGCAGTGGTTTTCAAATTTCAACATGTATCAGAATTACTAGGAGGGCTTGTCAAAACAGGGATTACTGGGCCCTACCTCTAGAGTGTCTAATTTGGGATGGGATCTGACAATCGGCATTTGTAACTAGGAACTACATAATACTGATGTTGCTGGTCCAGGGGACCACACTTTGAGAACCACTGGCCTACTGCAGGGGTTAGCAAATTTTTTCTGAACAGAACCAGATGGTAAATATCTAAATTTCTTAAGACTTTGAAGGACACAGTATATCCTCTGTTGCTGATACTTCTGGGTGTGTGTGTGTGTGTGTGTGTGTGTGTGTGCGTGTGCGTGCGCGTGCGCGCGCGACATCCCTTTAAAAGTACAAACTCATTCTCAGCTGGAGGGCCTTACAAAAACAGAATTTTGTTGATCTCTCATCTACTGTAGAGAGGGGAGGTGCTTTCTGCTTGAGTTGATATCCTTCAAGAGCTGGATTCTTTAGCACACCTGAACAAACAAAGCTAAACTTTCACTACTGTTCTCCAGGGTCTCATTAGCCACTGGCCAGTTATCCAGACAATTAGATATAAGGGGGCCTTGGTCTACTGCTGCATTTTATGGACTCTGCCTCAAGGCTTTGGCATGGACACACTTTCTACAACCTTACACTTGGCTCATTTTGGTCAAATGGGAGAATGGGAGGCCAGTTTAATCAAAATCAATATAATAGCGTTCTTGAGCAAGAATTAGTCATTTTGAGGGAAAACCTCCTCAAATCACACCCCTAATGGCAAGATTCTAGTGCAATGGGGGTGAGGGGAGGCATGAGAGGACTGGGACTGATGCTGTCTCCTCCACTAAGTTCCATGCCCCCTGCCCAACATTCCTCCACTCTATCTGACACATAGTACGTGCACACTAAATCTCTGTTACTGAATGATTAGCTATGTACAAGTCTAGCCCCCAGTAGACCTTGAGGAACTCCCAGAAACTCAGTAATGGATTGCTTTTTTCTTTCCCTTTTAAAAAGTTAAAAAACATATACAAATACCTCTGTGGCTGTGACCCAGATTAACAAATATTAACTTACTGGCTTCAGATTTTTAAAAATACAAGGTCTAGAACATCACAGATCAAGATGAAGTTACCCTTGATCACTCCTAAAAAGCATTATATTTCTTTTTCTAGATTATTAGGCAGTTTAGAGATTTTTGTGTTGCTATCTTAAGTCTATGACAAGATTGGCAAACTTTATACCTCGTATTTTCCTTGTCATGTTGATAACTAAGTTATCGTACATAAAGGAGAGTTACAGAAATAACAGAGATGTCTTTTATCTTGACTTCATGGGAATTATTGTAAAGTTTCCCATTAAAATAACATTTGCTGTAGGGTTTATACACCTAGCTTTAAGTATTTTGGAATTTTCATTCTGATATCCTCTTTAACTCATGGGTTATTGAGTAGCAGTAATAATTATATACATTGCTGGGAAATTGTTAATCCATGGATTATTTAAAGGTGTATTTAGTTTCCTACTATTTTATGCGTTTTTAAGTACCCTTTATTGTGACCTCTGTTGCTAATGCTATGAGAAAATGGCCTGTATGACCAGCTTTGGAATTTTCTGAGACTTCCTTTATGACTTATTATGTGGCGAATGCTTACAAAAGCTCCATAAGTACAAATATATATTCAAAAGTATATGTTCTCTACTAGTTAGGTAGGACAGTCAATACAGTCATAAATACACACAAACATACATGTCTTTGTATCTATGATCACATTTACTCATTGTAGTGTTAAAGTCTAAAATCTTAAGGATTGCTTGCCTACTTGTTCTGTGTATTTCTAAAACAGGTTTGTTAAAATCATTCAACATACTTGTGATTTTCGTGTGCTTTCCTTATAATTCTGGATGTTTTTGCTTTAAGTATTTTAAGGTTGCATGGTTAGGTAGTCTTTTTATGTTGTTAGTTCCTAATCGTTATACTTTTTAGGGTTCCTTATCCCCAGTAGTATCCCTTTTTTTATGTACTATTTTTCAACCTAAGTAACATTTGTCTAATGAAAGTCCTGGTAACACAAAATTACTTTTGGTTAGTACTTGTTTTGTATACCTTTTTTCAACTATTTTCAGCCTTTCTACATTATTTTACTTTAGGTTAGTCTCTTATAGGTTGCATGCAATTAAAATTTTTAAAAAATCGAATCTTGGCGAGACCTCATCTCTACAATAAATAAAAAAAAAAAATTAGCCAGGTGTGGTAGCGCGCGCCTATAATTCTGGCTACTTGGAAGGCTGAGGCGGAAGGATCACCGGAGCCCAGCAGGTCGAGGCTGCAGTGGCCACTCCTGGCCACTGCACTCCAGTGTGGGCGACAGAGTGAGATTCCAACTCAAAAAAAAAAAAAAAAATCGAATCTGATAGCTAATATGTAAAACTTTGTTTGCATTTGTAGTAACTATTGATAAACTTGGGATTATTTCTGCTGTCTTCTTCCGTGTTGTATTTTTATATTTTTAGTTATTGAGTCAGGGTCTCACTCTGCCACCCAAGCTGCAGTGCAGTGGCACAATCATGGCTCACCACAACCCCAACCCTCCTGGATTCAGGTGATCCTTCCACCTCAGGTTCCCGAGTACCTGGAACTACAGGTACACGTCATCACGCCAAAAAAAAAAATTTTGGGGGGTGATGGGGGGGGAAATGAGGTCACATAATGTAGTCCAGGATGGTCTTGAACTCCCATGCTAAAACAATCCTCCTGCCTTAGCCTCTCAAAGTGTTGCAATTACAGGTGTGAGCCTCTGCAGCCAGCCTTGCTTTGTGTTTTCTAGTTGCCATACTTCCCCTCCTTTCCTGCTTCTTACTGGAGAGATGACTTTCTCTTCATTCCCCTTTTCATTCCTCCACTGGTTTGGAAGTTAAACATTTTATTTCTCTCTCTCGATGGTTACTCTTATTTTAGATATTCACACTGAAAACAACAAAATTTAAAGCTAATATCTCTATCCTCATTCTGAACAATACAAGTCCTGTAATACTCCACATCCAATTTCTCCTACTCCTACTGTTGTTGTTAATTTTTTAAAGATTTTTTATTTACTAATTTGCTGACCTACTTCTTTGCTTTTCATTGCTTCTTGCATCCCTCTGCTTCCATCTATGTTCTTATTAGTAGTCTAGTAATTTTTTTAATCAACTAGTCTGTTAGACTTTTGTAATCTTTAAATATCTAAAACATTTTACCTTCACTTTGGAATAAATATTATAAGTAGGCAGTTATTCCCCCTGCACTTTTGGAAAATTATTTCACTGTCTCCTGACATTACTATTACTGATGAAAAATCAAGTATCCACCTGATTTTTGTTCCTTTGTGGATAATGTGTCATTCTCTCTAGTTGTTAGATTTTCTCTGTCTTTGGTGTTTTGGGTTTCACTATGAGATTAGATTTTTTTCTTTATGATGATCAGATTTTGTTATGCATCTTTAATCTGAGAATTTGATATACTTTTATAAATTCTGGGTAATTGTCAATGATTATCTCTTCAATAGAATTTTTTCCTTCTGGAATTTCTATTAAATGTATATGTCTATGGGGGTTTTTCATGTCTTCTTTTTTTTTCCTTACACATTTTAATCCTTTTTTTTCTCTCCAATGATTGGGGTATAAAGTAAATACCTGGTATAAAAACTCTAAAATTGTCTATGAATGTCCTATGTCAGTTGTGAATATACTGGGGGTACTAAAAATATATACAAATTTTAAGAGATGTTATCTATGTATTACTTTTCAAAGCTGAATTTAATTATGGTAGCAATGTGTAATATGACGTTTGCTCAACCATGCTTCCACCATTTTCTTTGACTGTTCTGCCTGTTGCATGAGGACACTTGCATTCATTTGATTAATGCCATCTTTTGAGTGAACAGCACACTTAAAATGTGTATACTGAATAACAGTATAACAGGGAAAGAAAAGCTTCTATAAATCATGGAATATCAAATAAATTTTACATGTATATGCCAAATAGTCAAAACAAATTTTGCTTAACATAGTTTTGATTGAAATGTAGCAAAATTTTTTGACCTTCTATTCTTTGCAACATGGCTACAGGGGAAAAAATGCTTTAGGAATTTCTGTGAACTCTATTCCATTTTCTAGAGATCTTATCAAAACAAACTTCTTTTTAGAGATGAAATTTTCAGTAATGAAAAATCATTCATATACTCTACTATCAAGAGCACAAGTATATTTGGTAAACAGACCATTCTTCTCATGAAAGCTTTCCAAATGATGACTAAAAACAAACTGACATCTTAGAAATCTAGCATTCTAGTAAAAGATCGTTTAGAATTGTACATCTCACTAAACATTCAGAATAAGGGTATATGAAGAATAGGTATCAACAACTTAAAGAGATGAGTCAAAAAAGAAAAAAAAAGAATATCTGCTAGGTACTGAAAAATCATTACTGAAAATAGATTCAAAAAATAAGCAGGTCTACTGATTCTCTATCCCAATAAAAAGTTACCACTCAAAGTCTCCAAGTAAAGTTATGATCTGATATTCTCTAAAGCAGAGTTTTGATATTTTTTGATATGTTTTAAGGACAATAAATGATTGCTTTTTTAACAACTGATTTTCAGTTGAAAAAAATTTTTTATGGTGTACATGATGTTCTGACATATGAATACACTAAATTAAGCTAAAGAACATATGCATTACCTCACATTCTCATCATTTTTGTGATGAAAACACTTAAAATGTACTCTCTCAGTAATTTTATTAGTAAATATATGGTAAGTAAACAAACACTGATATATAAGACAACAACAATAAATTGAGGGGGTGGTGAATCTGCAGAATTAGGTTAGCACTAAATGATGAACATATCTTCCAGGGAATACAAAAGAGGAAACACTCCTAAACTTATGAAGCTTACATAATCTGGATGTCGATACTGCACAAGAAAAACACAAGAAAAAAATTACAAGTCAATTCAAGAATACAGATGTAAAATTTCTTAAACTCTTAGTAAACTGAATTTAGCAATTTATTTTAAAAAAACCTTGTCAATAATTATATTATACTATATCAATACATTAAAGAAAAAAATGAAAATCTCATCAGATATCATGAATGTGTGCAACAGGTGAAAAAAACTGAATTTCGTTAAATTCAACCATCAACCATGATGGGAACAAAAGAAAACAAACACAAAAAACCCAAACCAGCAAACCTGGAATAGAAGAAAACATCTTCATCTTGATAAGGGTATCTACAAAATGCATACTTAATGGTAGAATGTTCGGAGCTATCTTTCTATGATTAGGAATAAGACAAGTAAAAGCTTTTATCACTGCTTCTATTCAGCAGTGTTGTAAAAGTTCCAACCAATAGAGTAAAGGAGAAGCACTGAAAGAAAAGAACTGGTAAGTTAGAAAAAAAAACTATCAATATTCTAGGTGATATTATTATCTACATAGAAATCCCAGATAAATTAGCAGATTAATAAGAGTAAGAAGAAGCTGGGTGTGGTGACTCAAGCCTGTAATCCCAGTACGTTGGGAGGCTGAGGTGAGAGAACTGCCTGAGTCCAGGGATTCAAGACCAGCCTGGGCAACTTGGTAAGACCTCGTCTCTACAATAAATCAAATAATTAGCCGGGTGTGGTGGCACATGCCTGTGGTTCCAGCTACTTGGAAGGCTTAGGTTGAAGGATCGCCTGAGCCCAGCAAGTTGAAGCTGGGGTGGCCGTGAGCATGACACTGCACTCTATCCTGGGCGTCAGAGTGAGATTCCAACTCAAAAAAAAAAAAAAAAAAAAAAGAGTAAGGTTTCTGAATTCAGTATTAATATAAAAAAGTCAAATGTATTTTCCATAAACCAGCAACCATTTAGAAAATCACATTTAAGACATACCATTTAAATAGCAAGAACAAATATAAAATGTGCAGTACTTGGGAAGAAATATAACAAAAGATGGATTAACTATTATAGAGAAAATTATAAATCTTTCAATAAAGAAGACTTTAACAGATAGACATAATGCTATCTTGGACAGAAAGATTCAACTTGATGATGTCAATCAACTCCCATGAAATTGATCTTCTGATTTAACACAATTCCACTCAAAATTCGACCAAAATTATTTTTGTTTTATTTTGCAGAAACATGATAAGTTGATTCTAAAACTTATATGGAAGGATTAAGGGCCAAGAAGAGCCTGAAGAAATGATTTTTCACAGAAGCAGAAACCAAACGGCCCACAGATATGAAAAAATTCTCAATCTTACTGGTATCCAAAGAAATTAAAACCACAATGAGTTATCCCAACACCCACATCAGATGAGCAAAACTTAAAAAAAAAAAGTTACAGTGACAAATTTTAAGGTGTTTTTAAAGCAAGGACACCCAAATACTATTGGTTAGATTGAAACTATACAATCACTTTGAGAAGTAGTTCAGCATTACCTAGTAAAGTTGAGCATGAGCATGTACCTATCCTACCACCTACCCATCTCACTGTTGGATACTAACCCTAGAGCAGCAGTTCTCAAACCTTTTGGTCTTAGGACACCTTTTACACTCTTTGCTTATAGAAATATAGGTTATATTTATTGGCAGACACTATATTCAGTATTAAAAATGAGAAAAAAGCTTAAACATGAGAACACAAAAAGCACAAAGTTCATTAGCTGTCAGAGCAATGACATCATCACATGCCACCTAGCCTCTGGAAAACGTCACTGTCTGCTTGGGAGAGAATGAAGGTACCATCATGAAAATCGTTTTGACCTCTGAAACTCCTTGAAGGAGTCTCAAGGAAATCCAGTTCCTTGTCAAATTAATAAGAGTAAGAAGAGACTTTGAGAACCCACGGCCCGGGGAAATTATTGTATGTGTGCATCAGATATACATAAGAATGCTCACAGCAGTAATTTACAGGATACAAAACCCTAGAAACAACCCCAAGTTCATTCTATGAGCTACTACACAGCCATAAAAAGAATGAATTACAGTCATATTTGACAATATGAACGAATCTTGAGCAACAGAAGCAAATCCTAAAAAATGTATTCAGCTTTTATATAAAATGCAAAAAGAGGCAAAAAAATAAAGTATTGGTGAGGAATACATCATAGGCTGTAAGAGAATGAGTGACATCAAATGCAGAAAAAGTAACTGTCCCTTGAGTGCTAGGTACTGGAAGGTTTTAGTTCTTCGGTTGAGTAGTGAGTACATGGGTGTTTCTTTTACTCATGTTTTATACATTCTGTGCATAAACAAATTTCCAAAACTAAAAAAATAAACCAAAAAAGAATAAAAAAACTAAAAGACTAGAAAAAGTCATTAGATGAGAGAATATTAACTACATAGCAGTCAAAGAAATCACAAAAGAATGGGTAATTTTGAATATATTACAAAACTGGAAAAATAG
This sequence comes from Tarsius wallacei, assembly GCA_963574415.1. Lineage (NCBI taxonomy): Eukaryota > Metazoa > Chordata > Mammalia > Primates > Tarsiidae > Tarsius > Tarsius wallacei. The sequence goes on from CAUYQG010250643.1 coordinate 23,032, forward strand.
TACAAGTGACATAAGAAAAGCCAATACCAACAATGAAAGTCGTACTAGTGAAAAATGTTTAAACTACAAATGGATGTAAACATAAAAAGCAGTTTACCTGTATTTGCAACCAAATGCAACTAAAACAAAGAACCATCAGTTAAGATATAATGACACTAAATATGGGTAAAGATGTGGTGAGACTCTCCTACAGGCTAGGCAGGAATAAAAATTGGTGCAACTACTATAGAGGAAGTTTTGCACATATTATTAAAGGCCTAAAAAATACTAATACTCTTGAAACCAATAATTTGATTTCTAAATATCTTAAGGAAATAATCTGAACTACTGCACAAGAAATATATTAACAGAAACTGGAAAGAATCTTAATGTCCAAAAAGGGACTATCTAAGATAAGAGAGAAGAAAATTAGCTTTTATTTATAGAATTAAATATTACATGGTACTATACAATATCGCTTACTTCATAAATATAAGGAAATAAGATCACATGAATAAAAAATGTAATACACAAAATTATACAGAGTAGTCTTTGAACTCTGCATTTTTTTTTAAAGAGTGATGATCATAGCTTACTGTAGCCTCAAACCTCTGGGCTCAAGCAATCCTTTTGTCTCAGTCTTCTGAGTGGCTAGTACTTCAGGCACCTAGAACACCATACCTGACTAATTTATTTTTTAGTAGAGATAAGTCTCACTATGTTGCCCAGGTTGGTCTTGGACTCCTGGCCTCAAGTGATCCTCCCAAAGTGCTGGGATTACAGGCATGGGTTACTGCTCCCAGCCTTATATTCCTACTGCTTTTAGCTGCATGAGCTTACCTTCCTTAAGGCAATTAAAGGGGGCTCCCTATTGCTTCTGAACATGTCCCATACATTCTCATTCCAGAGCTTCAGCTAAGACTATTTGATCCATCTGGATCACCTTCTCTACCTGGCCAAATTCTACCATCTTGCAAAGTTCAAGAGCAACATCACCTTTCCTACGAAGTTTTTTCTAATTCTGTGCTAATCCAGTCACTCCAATCAGATGTTACTTCTTTTTTGTCTTTGACTCTTACAGAAAATGTTTTAACAATATCATTCTTAATACAATTTGCCTTAATTTTAATAGTTATCTCAGTTTTAATGCCTCCACTAGATTGTAGATCAGGAAGGGGTTCTTTCTTCAGCCCTTTCTCTAATACTGATACACTGCTTCCCAGAATTAAGCATATAATGAGTACTTGAGGAACTGAATAAATTATTGTTACAAGAGATTAGTCTCTTCTCTTGGGCAGGAGAAAGAGGAAGAATGGGAAATGTTTCTCATTTGAGACTCAGCATGGAATTTCTCACAGAAACAATGAGAAAAAAAGTATCATAATTATGGACTTAGATTTTCTTTCTTTCTTTTCTTTTTTTTTTTTTTGGAGTTGGAGTCTTACTCTGTTGCCCAGGCTGGAGTGCAGTGGCACGCTCATGGCCGCCTCAGCCACGACCTGCTGGGAACAGGTGATCCTTCTGCCTCAGTCTTCCAAGTAGCTGGAACCACAGGCATGCGCCACCATACCCCGTTAATTTTTTTATTTATTGTAGAGATGAGGTCTCACCATGTTACCCAAGCTGGTCTCGAACTCCTGGACTCAGGTAATCCTCTTGCCTTCACCTCCCAAAGTGTTGGGATTACACATATGAACCATCGCACTCAGCAGATTTTATTCTTTTTGCCAGATAAAAATTTATCCATAATTGGTATCTTAACTTCCATGGACACAAAAATGTGCTTGAAATTACCAATAGCCTACTTTCAAAAGTGTTTTTGGAGTACAGTTAGTACTTAAATGATATACTTGCAGATAATATTTTCCTTTAGGAAAAACATCAGGTTTGCTTAAGTCTGCCTTAAGCCACTTCTGAAAGGAAATATTGTTAATGACGATAGAAAGGGTGAAAGAGAAAGAAAGAAAGTGGATACTCTAAATAGCTGAGTTAATTTCTAAGTGAAAATTCAAAAGGGAGAATGCAGGTAATTTTTAAAAAACCCTTTCGATCACTTTCCAACTCTACCTTTATCTGATGTTATATTTCAGGAAACAACTGAAACTTTAAGGTGAGAAAGTCTTTAAAGGTTTCTATTTTCCTTTTCCACGCAAGCCTTTAAAATCAGACTAACCTTCCTATGGTTGTATTCAAGTATTGCCATATTCATTCAGTGAGTATGTATCGCAAACTGTGCTAAGTATACAGAGGTGACACACACAAGATCTGTCTTCAATATGTATAGGATGCTACAGAACCCATTACATTCTGCTAGAGGAAGTGAAAAATAAACAAATGAATAAGATAATTACAGATTATGGTAAGAGCTGTAAAGGAGAAAAAATAAACAAGACAGGGAGGCTCTTTCAAATACATTTAAAACTTAAACAAAAAGGATCAAGTCATGCAGACTACCTGGGAAAAGTCTTTCTAGGCAGAGAGAAGTGGAAAAGTCCAAGATGGAAACAGACTCATTCTGTTTGAAGAACACAAACAAGGCAGTATGGCGAGTCACATTTTTCAAACTGTGGGTCACGTTTTGAATTGTGAAGTCAATTTTGTGGGTCAGTGATTATTTTTAAAGGAAGTCAAACCGAAAAAACATCAGAATCACATGTTTTCAGAGCAGAGTATTCTTTAATGAACTTTTGCTTCAGTTATGTGAGTGTGCACATGTGTGCACTGGGTAGTAATGTATCATACATCTTTTACTTTAAGCAGTGGTCAAATGAGTACCAAGAAAGAGTAGTAACAGGTGAGGATGGAGGTATGGGCAAGAGCCAGATCATGCATAGCCTTGATATGGACTTTTATCACAACTTTATGATGCAGGCCACCATAAAGAATTGGGATTTTCTTCAAATGGCAATATAAAGGCATTGAAGGGTTTCAAGTTGAGGTGTGACATGATCTAATTTGACATCATAGTGTTGCCAAAAGATTACTGTAGTGAAATTCAGAAGACATAAGTCCTAGCCTTGGCTTAGACAATAACACCAAGGATTTTGAGCAAATCACTTAATCTCTCTAGACTTCACTTTCTTCATTTTAAAAATGAGAAGGTTGAACTAAGATGGCCTCTAAGATTTTGTCTATTGCTAAATTTCTGTCTATATTCTGCTTCCTCCCTGGGGCATAAAAATGACTATTGGAAAGTTACTTGCTCATTCGGTGTCATTCCAAGTTACTTCCTAAAATATCATAAACCATGTAGCTATAACAGTTACATTTCTATAGAAAGTAATTTTAGAATTATCCTTTTACTGGAAACAGCTATGCTATTAGAAACAAGATTTCTGGGCTAAGAGTGAATCGAGTACTTTTGCAACTCTCTGGTGCAAAGTTTTGGGTGTGAAGAAAATTGGCAAGGAGGTATGAAAAGATTTACTGACCAGTATTTGGAACAGATTTCCTTATTTGTTCTAGGTCATTAACTGATGTATGATCTAGAACAGTTTTAAGTTGCAGGGAGCCTGGTGTGGTGGCTCATGCCTGTAATCCCAGCACTTTGGGAGGCTGAGGCAGGAGGACTATTTGAGCCCAGGAGGTCAAGGCTGCGGTGAGCCATGATTGTGCCACCATATTCCAGCCTGGGTGACAGAAAGAGACCCTCCCAATTCAAAAAATGAAATAAAGTTGCAGGGAACCTCTGCTGAACACTAGTCAAGATGTGGAAGATTAACTCCTTTTACAGTCACCAAAATGATGATTGAGGCAAAATATTCATTGCGAGTCTACTATATGTTAAACCCATGCTAGACAGTTTGATATGTGGTTTTCATTTAATCCTCCTAACTTTATTATTTGAATTTCACAGATACTCAAAGAGGAGGTCAGGACAGACAAGTAAGCTATTCAGTGGCAGGGTCAGGAGTAGAATCAATCTTAAGGTAGGCAACATACAAATCCTTACTTAAATCCATATTTACAACAAATTGTTCTGTATGTCTATAAAAAGTACTGTACAAGTAATAATATATCAGTTAATCAGTTAAGTACCTGACAGCTCAAGTATCTGTGACATCTGGGAACAGAATGTTCAACCAACAAATCAATTCATAGGTGGACTCATAGGTACCTTGCAAAATATATTTTGAGATGATTAAGAACTTGTTCCAGTTCCTGCTCTGTGGGTAGCATGCTGGGTTGTATGAAGTGGAGTCAGGCAAAATATCCAAGGAATTTGGATCCCAATTAAGTACACGTCAATAGCATTATGGCAGTTTCCAGGTTTATTTTCTCAAGTGTTGCTGGTGAAAGGCCAACAGTGGAACCGTGGACTGTACAGTGTCACCTGTGTCGTGGGCCTAACAAGTGTCCTGCAAGTTCCATAAAACGCAAGGAGATGCTAGAAACTCACAGATTTCCAACTTACACTATCCATTTAAGGAAGCATCGGACGCACCACCTGCCCACTTGAAGCAGTGCATACAGCATTTTATGGAGAGAAAAACCTTTGAAACGTGCAGCGCATCGTTCCTGTGAAGGTGGAAAGGGTCCCTAACACCTCCCACAGAGACTCTCACAAACACCTCAGCAAAGTTGGGGATGCTCACTGCACCCCTTCCTTAACCCCGAGAACGCGGTACCCACCTGCCACATACTCAGCTTCGAACCTCCGTCGGGTCTCAGAGATGAGCTTGGCTTTATTCTGAGCGTGATTCTGGATGGGAGACACGACGGGACCTTAGATACTACTCGCACCACCCCGTTTACCCTCAGCCCAGCCCACCTGCACCCAGACGCGCGCGCCCCAGACCCCAGGGGCGGCTTCCGGGTCCAGGGGGCCAGTGGCGGTGCAGTAGGCTCCTCACCTCGGCCATGATCGCGGTCGTGGACGTGATTACAGTTGTCGTCGCCGTCGCCCCTTCCACCGTCGCGAACCGAGTATCTCATCACCCGCCAGTCCCGCCCAGAGGTAGACAGAAGGGTGGGAAGGGGAGGCGGTCGCGTGACACCGGAAGGCGGACAGAAGTACCGTCGCAGCACCCAATCCAATGCGGCCGCCTGTGTCTGAAGGCGGGACGAGGCCCTTAGCGTGGATCCCATTCGCTTCTCGTTCTGGCCTCGCCCCTCGACGTCCCCCGCACTGCGGTCCCGCCCCCGCCAGCCGCGAGAGCGCCGGCGCTTCCCCCGCCGAGCTCCGCCCTAGAGAGCTTGCCTGCTATTTGCTTTCACAACACTCCCCAGGGTCCCGCCTCCTCAGCCTCCCTTGGCCATCACCCGGCTGGTTAGGTAGGCTCCGCCTCCTTTGCGTTCGACGCAGCCTCCGGACCGGCCTCCCAGGATGCAGCGCGCTGGCGGGATCTTTGGAGCCGCGGGCTTTGTAGCCACGTTGGGCATCGCGGACATGGCAGCTGCTCAGAGGTAGGGGGATGAGGGCAAGTCTTCCCTTCCTGGGCCTTCGTAGAGTGGGTAACAGGGCTGAATTTGTACGCTTTGGCCCCGCATTGCGGGATAGCGGGAAGGAAGCGGGCGCCCCGGGGCCTGGGCTTATCATTCTGTGGAATTATAATTGGATTTTAAGTGCTATATTCTGAGATTATTTCGTTTGAAACTTTCTTCATCCCTTCAACATCCTTCCCACTTGGAGTGTGAGATGATTAACAAGGAAAATATCTGAGATCCTTAAATTCAAATAATTTTATATATATATATATATAAACTAAGTGATATAAGGCGTCTTTAGGTTTATTAAGTAAGGTAGTTCTCAATGGGGGGCGCGGGAAGGGTGTGGTTTCGCCACTCGGGATCTTTGGCAAAGTCTGGAGCATTTTGGTTGTCACAGCTGGGGGAATGGGCATGCTACTGGCTTTCTAGTGGTTAAGGCCAGGGATACTGACAAACGTCCTCCAATGCACAGGACAGCCCACAACGGCTATCCAGTGCAAAATGGCAATAGGGCCCAGATTGAGAAAGTTTGAGATTTATAAGGTACTTGAACAAATTTTATGTTTCTCAGTTAAAAAAATAATAATTGGAAAGAAGATCTACTTCAAAGTTGTAATAAGTGCCCGTATTTCCATCATACGCAGTCAGCCATGATAGCATGATAGCTTAGCATCTTTCATCCCAGACTTTTGAAGTATATGTTTACATTTTTATGTAAAAAATTAAACATATTGCTTTAAAATTGTCTGGATACATCTTTAAAAAATATTTCAGATATAACTAAAGTCTTCCTCTGGCTCCACTCCTCCATCCTGATATCCACTTCCTTGTCCAGAATCAACAGTCTTTCGGAATTTGGCATGAAATCTTTACAGTTTTTCCTTTCCTTTTCTTTTTTTAAATTTTTATTTCGGATCAGAATGTCTGGGTTTGAATCCTGGCTCTGTCACTTATGTATAAGACTTTGAGAAGATCTTGAAACTCTGTGCCTCAGTTCCCCCATCTGTAAAACGGGATCGTAATAGTGCCTATGGCATAAGGATGTCATGAAAAATAAATGAGTTAGTTAATCTAAAGTGCTTAGAGCAGTACCTGGCACTATTCCTTGAGAAAAAAACACAACAACAACAACAAACAGTACCTGGCACTATTCCCTGAGGAAGAGCTCAGGGAATGTTAGCCATTGTAGGTAAATAGAAAATACATAATGCTGTTTTATGTGTTTTAATTTACATAAATATCCTATTGCAGTATACATTTGTTTACAACTTAATTTTTAATTCATTTTATTTTTGAAATCTAGCCATGATATAGTGGTACCTATAGTAGCCATGATATCTATAGTTCATGTATAGTTCTAATTCATTCCTTTTAAATATTGTATGATATTCCATTTATATTTATTTCCTTGTTGGTGTTCATTGATGTTTTTACTGTTTTCATATTGCAAATAATAGCATAGTGAACATTCTAGAGCAATGTATTTTGTATATGTGGTGGGTTTATTCCTCTGGGCTCATATCTACAAATGAAGCTGTTGGAGATATGGCATTTCAGTTGACTGTCAGATTACCTTCTGAGTCATCTCTCCCTTTTATTAAATGCTTATAATTATTTCCTAATTGTGAGCTCTCTCCAGTCTCATCTCACTCACATCCTCAACACTGTCACCAGGATCTTTATAATTCAAAGACAATCCTATGATTGTCTGTTTTTGAAATCTTTGTGATTTATCATTGCTTATAGGAGAAATTTAGGAGTACCCACTATGACATAAAAAAACCCTGTAACTTAATTTTCTCTAATTTAGTTGAGCACCATTCACCCAACATTCACTGACATTTCAGATGTATTAGATAATGTTGAAAAGGGGAGATCAATTCTGTGTAAGCCCCAACAAATAATTTATATAGGGAGAAAACAGTTAGCAGTCCTATTTTGTAGCTAAGTTAGTTTACTTAGGTTAGCAATGTCATATATATTGGAAAAACATCTACCAGTATCATGTTCATAATATTATGTTCATTATAATGAGGTACAATTTTTAGTTGAATGTCTTATTCTACCTTTTCCCCAAAGATATTTACTCTTGATAAGATTTCTTAAACTTTTTTGGATTTCATCTGCAGATTGAGTGCTCTTCTAAGATATTCTTTAGAGTTGTGAAATTTCTAGTGCAAAATGAATTTGTTGGCATTTAAAGGGATCATGTTTATTGAGGGGGAGGAGAGTAAAGAAGAGTGGATGACGATTATAATTTATTGCCAACCTACTATTTTTATGTTAGCATATACCTATATGTATTATCATTTTTCTAGTATACATACACATGTGTTTTAATTTTATATATAAGATAGATACAGTCAACTTTGATGTATGGTAACATACTGCAGAAAAAGCTCAAATTTATTATGTAGTATTTTATAAATAATCTGCTTCCAAATCTTCACTCCCTTCCCACACCCATAACTGCAAACAGGAGGTAAAACTTAACTGATGTGAGTTACCTGTTTTCTTCTGCAGCCACTTTTGTAATGATGCAAGTAAAAAGTCAAATAGCCAACAGACTAGAAGAGTAAACCTGGTGCCCCAATTGTCAGGGTTAGATTGATCAAGAATTGCTTATATTGAATTAAGAACCTCTAAATTGAACTTAGTTTGACTTGTTTCGATATATTTCTGCCTTTTAAAAAAATACTACCTATTCATGGACCTGCAGATTTTGTGAACATATGTCAAGAACCTTTAAAATAAATGTTACAGTGAGAATACATAAGGTCTACTCACTTAGCAATTATACTTCAGTAAAGATGGGGAAAAGGTTAAAATTAAATTCATTTTAGTAAGTTCTATCTAATTAAAATCACATTAAAACCAAAAGAAATTAAAAACATATGCATCAGTATAAAATATAACATATATATACATACATATATTAAGTCTTACAATTACAGAAAGTTTGAGAAAAAATATTTGTCTTCGTAAATTAATATATGACTAGCATCTAATTTAACTCTAAAGGTGGTCCATCTAAAATAACTTATTTTGAAAATGTGCGTGGTTTTGCAATGGTATTTAATACTCAAAAATAGTTGCTTTTCACTTAATAGTCATTTATATTTTTAGACCTGTTTGAGTCTAAGTTCATGAAAATAAGTTTGCTTTTTGCCTGGATATCACATTAAAAGCTGGTTGGCTTAGGAGTGTATAACAGAGTTTTGAATGCCATGCTAAGCTTCATAACAATGGTTTGCAACCTACTTTCACTATACCATTCATATGTTCAATACACTATCTTACCAGATAGTAATTCAAGGATCTTAGGTTTATTGAGAAGGGGAGGGGACATGCACGTTTTTTAATTAGGGGATGGACAATGAGAGGATCAAGTGTGTGTTTTAGAATAAGTAACTGAAGTAGCATAAACAAATTGATACATTGGAGGGAAGAGAGAATAGGGTAAGGAAGACTAAGAAGCTTTTACTTCAGTCTGAGAGATGAAAGCCTGAATTATAGTAGTGGCACCTGAAACTGAGAGTTGGAAGTTAGAGGTTTCTAACTTAGGGAATGTAGTGATGACATTAAGAGAATAGAATGTAAGGGGCCTAATTTTCCTAAATTCTGGCCATTTAACAAGCAGATTCTCCTTATTCCTATCATACTCAGCTTATTGGTAGATAACTAGAGCTTTGTGCTTATTGAACATTAGTTGTGACATTTAATATTAAAATAAAATAAAATCCTTACAGAAGTTCTTTTTGGTTGTTTTTAATGTTAAGAAATCTGAGCCGGGCTCGGTGGCTCAGCCTGTAATCCTGCGCCTTGGGAGGCTGAGGTGAGTGGATTGCCTGAGCCCGCGGGTTCGAGACCCGGCTGGGCAACTTGGCGAGACCTCATCTCTACAATAAATGAAAAAAAATTAGCCGGCGTGGTAGCCCGCGCCTGTAGTTCCAGCTACTCGGAAGGCTGAGGCGGAAGGATCGCCGGAGCCCAGCAGGTCGAGGCTGCGGTGGCCGGGAGCGGCCACTACACTCCAGTCTGGGCGACAGAGTGAGACTCCAACTCAAAAAAAAAAAAAGAAAAAAGAAATAAATCTGAAAACTTTTGAGTAGGTAGTAAAAGGTGATGAATTCTTAGATCTTTACCTCAGAGTATATTATTTTAATGCCTTTCTGGAAATCTAGGAAACTTTACATGTCTGTGTGAAATTTGAAATATATTATTATTCATTCATTTTGATGTATTATTGCATGCTTATTTTCTTTAAAATAAGTGATATCTTCATAGGTGAAAGCCACACCTTTTATTTACCTACTTATCTTCTTTACTGATGAAACTGAAACTACTTTGTGATACCTGTTGTCTCAGTTCTTTACATTTATTGCCTAACAACAAGCCACTAAGCCAGTGACTTCTATTTTTTTCTGTTTTTTACTTATTTTTCTTGACACATTGTAATTGTACATATCTATGGGATACAATTTGATGTTTCAATACACATATATGTTGTATAATGACCAAGTAAGGGTATTTAATGTATTCATCACCACATTCATTTACCATTTCTTTGTGGTAAGAACTTTCAAAAACTTCTAGCTAGTTTGTAATAAATTATACCTTACTGTTACCTATCCTCACCCTACTGTGCAATAGAATAGCAGAACTTATTTCTCCTATCTTATTGTCACTTTGTACCTTTTGACCAACCTCTCCCCATCCTCTCTTCCCTCCCCAATCTGTGGTAACTACTGTTCTACTCTATGCTTCTATGATATGAACTTTTTTTTAAAGATTTCATATATGAGTGAGATCATACAGTATTTGTCTTTCTGTGTCTGGCTTATTTCACTTAGCATGTCCTCCAAGTTCATCCATGTTGTCACAAATGACAGAATTTCATTTATTTTATGGCCGAATAGTATACCATTGTATATATGTATGTATATATAACACACATATGTATACACACATATATATGTATATTATATATATATATATATATATACATATACATAAAATTTTCTTTATCCATTTATTCATTGTTGGATACTTGGGTGGATTCTATTTTAGCAATTGTAAATAGTGCTGAATAAACATGGAAGTGTAGATATCTCTGTGACATACCAATTTCATTTCCTTTGGATATAGGCCCAATAGAGAAATCACTGGGTAACATGGTAGTTCTAGTTTTCATTTTTTGAGAAACCTCCATGCTGTTTTCCATAGTACTAATTTACATTCCCACCAACAGTGTGTAAGTGTTCCTTTTTTACCAACATTTGTTATTTGTCTTTTTGATAATGGTCATTGTAATTGGAATGAGGTACTATCTCATTGTGGTTTTTGATTTGAAACTCCCAGTCTACGGCCATACCACCCTTAGTGTGCCCGATCTTGTCTGAGTTGCATCTCCCTGATGATTAGTGATATTGATCATTTTTTTAAATGTACCTGTTGGTCATTTGTGTCTCTTCCTTTGAGAGAAGTCTAAGTTCTTTTGCCCATTTTTTATCGAGATTTTTTATGTTAACTTAGATATTTTCGATATTAAGCTCGTTATATTATAGCTTAAAATATTTTCTTCCATTATGTAGGTTGTTTCTTCACTCTATTTTCTTTGTTGTGCAAAGGCTTTTTAGTTTCATATAACCTCATTTGTTTATTTTTGCTTTTGTTGCCTGTGCTTTTGAGATCTTAAAAAATCTTTGCCCAGCCCAATGTAATAAAGTATTTGCCCTATGTTTTCTTCTAGTAGTAGCTTCATGGTTTTAGGCTTTACATTTAAATCTTTAATCCATGTTGAGTTGAATTTGGATATGGTGAGAAATGGGAGTCTAGTCTCATTCTTCTGCATGTGGATAGCCAATTTTCTTAACATCATCTATTGAAGAGACTATCCTTTCGTGAGCATGTATTCTTGGTACCTTTGTCAAAAATTAGTTGGCTGTAGATGCATGCATTTATTTATGACCTCTCTGTTGTGTTCCATTGATCCATGTGTCTGTTTTTATGCCAGTACCATGCTATTTTAGTTACTATAGCTTTGTTGTATGTTTTGAAGTCAGGTAGTGTGATGCTTCCAGGTTTTTTTTTTTTTTCAATATTGCTTTGGCTATTCAGAATCTTTTGTGGTTCTGTATGAATTTTAAGATTTTTTTCTATTTATGTGAAGAATGTCGTTGGTATTTTGACAGACATTACATTAAGTCTATAGATTGCTTTGGAAATTATGGCCAATTTAACAATATTAATCCTTTCAATCCCTGAACATAGGATATCTTTCCATTTGTTTGTGTCATCTTAAATCTCTCATTAGCATGCTATGGTTTTTCATGTAGAGATCTGTTGCCTCCTTGGTTAAGTTTATTTCTGTGTATTTTTTTCTAAGCTACTATAAATTGAATCATTTTCTTTATTTCTTTTTCAGATAGTTTGCTATTTGCATGTAGAAATGCTACAGATTTTTGTATGTTGATTTTATATCCTGTGACTTTATTGAATTTATTATTTATAATAGTGTTTTGGTGGATTTATTAGCGTTTTCTATCTATAAGATTATATTACCTGCAAACAGGGACAATTTGACTTTCTCCTTTCCAATTTGTATGCCTTTTTTTCCTCTTGCCTAATTGATCTGGCTAGGATTTCTAATAATCAGTGTATATTACACCGAATAAAGAGAAATCAACATTTTTTATATGTGTGTTCAATATACAGGATCTTCTTTTGTTGTTTATTTAACAAATTCTCTCATGTTTCCTTTCTTCTAACCAGTTTGTTCAGAATAAGGGAATGCATACCAGGATGGTGTGGTTGTCAAAAGGAGTCAGAGTGCCCCTTTTCCAAACTAGCACCATTGCCAATTATTATTAACTATGGATTAGTGTAACCTTGGAAACTTTTCTTACCTTCTTTAAAATAAGGTTTTCTTAAATGAAATCATGCTTGTATTGTACCTGGTATAAAATAAGCATGAATGATTGATAGCTATTATTTAATTCTTCTTTTCATTATAATAAGTTGTGTCAATCCTCTATTTTTTTCATAAGTTGAAATAAGAATGGTGACTTAGGTCATACAAATGCATTGTTTTTATAAAGTAAGATTTATTCCTCTTACTCCTATGGAGATTTTTAAAGCCTTGTTATAGCATCTCCTATTTTATTTCTGAAGCCTCTCTTTTGTCATAGAGCCTGTACAAGCTACTGTGTTCAGGAAGCAGGAGGCCGAGTGCCTCGGTTGTGGAGAAATCTAATTAAAGAATCATCATGTTTGGGAAGAAACTGAGCTCCAAGACAAGTAAACCATTGACTAACTGAATCATCATTCTGAAGGAGTTAAGTCAGAGAGTGGGAAACCACTTTAGAGTTGTTAGGTTTGAAACAGAGAAGTATTACCCTTAATAAATTTTCTGAACCAGCAAGAATATCTGAAGTCACTTTTAATAAAGCTTCTAAAGTTTTAAATACATGCTGGTAACACATTCAGGTATCTTTTTTGATGTGGTTATTTGTATTAGCAAACTGCTTTTTAAGGAATCTAAAGAAATAATGTTTTGGATATTTTTTCAGTAAGTGTGACATTGTAAAAATAGTACAAAAAGCTTAAAATGTTTACATAATAAAATTTATAGTTACCCATGTGATCATTCTCTAACAGAAACTTGTGCTTTCTTTTCAATTCTTCCTGCTTCATGACAGTTTTTCTCATTTCTTTTTTAGGTTTAAAAGCATCAACTGGAATCAATTTGCATTTGAAAATTAGATCAACACAAAGACTTGATATTGTGGAATGAGTAGCAAACAAGCAATGTCATCTAACAAAAAGGAAAGGCTCTTGTGTTATAATGGGGAAATTCTTGTTTTCAAGCTGTCTAAAGAGCATTTTTTAGATAAAGGGCCTGCAAAAACACCCATATTACATGTCAAAAGAATGGTATTTGACAGAGAAGCAAGAACTTTTGTTCAGAAGTCCACTGGATTTTTTAGCATAAAAGAAGAAAACTCTCATTTAAAAATTATATGTTGCAGCTGTGTGTCAGATTGCAGAACTAGAATTAACCTACCTTATGTTGTGATACAAAGCAATAAAAATGATAAGGTTTTCAAATATTTTCTCCTATTTCTTCACAGTACCAATAAGTTTGAAAGGCGTTTAGTTTTTACACTAGGCTATGAGTTGAACGATGGCTTAAGAATCCTTAATGGCCCTTTAGTTTTATGGAGACATGCCAAAACATTCTTCTGTCTCACTCCCCAAACTGGCAAAGTTATTAGTGTGTCAGGTAAATTTTCCTCTATTGAATGGGCAGGGGAGATTGAAAATTTAGGTATAGTTTTATTGGGATTAAAGGAATGTTATTATTCCGAGGAAGGATGTACTCAAGAGCCTTCAAATTCAGATTATGCAATTCGGAATACCAAATTTTGTGTATACTCTCTTGAAAGTCAAGAAATATTAAGTGATGCGTATATTATCCCTCCTGCGTATAGCAGTGTGGTAACTTGTGTACATGTCTGTGCAGCTGAAGTAATCAACAACCAGTTAAGAATGTCTCTGATTGCCCTTACTCAAAAGAATCAGCTGATTTCATTTAAAAATGGGACTCCTAAATTTGTGTGCCAGCTTCCATTTGGAGATCCTTGTGCAGTTCAACTTATGGATTCAGGTGGAGGAAACCTCTTTTTCATAGTATCCTTTAGATCAAGTAATGCTTGTGCTGTTTGGAAAGAGAACTTTCAGGTATAATACTTATTCTCATAATAATTCAATTGGTGGTCTTAGACATTCTAAACATTCCTACATTTCATAGAGTTTGTCCTGGAGTCTTATTTGTTGTGTAAGTCAATTACTAGTGCTGCACTTAAAATCATATATATTATATTGTTCTTTTTTCTTAAAACTGTCTGAATACTACCTAATAATGATTTTTTTTGCCTTGCTATTTTGAGTCATAGTCTTTGAGTTGTTTGAAATTTATAAGTAAATATATAGCAACAATTGTTTATTTATTTGTCTTTTAATGTAACTATTTCTACTCTTTAATGTGATAATAATTAGATGTATATTTTTACTTACAGTGTGATTATTATTGAGTTAACTAGATAAGACTTTCTAGAAAGCTTGTCAGTTTTTCACATTTTTAAATGTTGCTAATTATCTATTTAAACTTAATTGTCTCTGATTTATTTTTGAAAGTGAAATATAATGTCCTTGAAATGTATCACTGTCCTGTAGATACAAATAATTATTCTCCAGAGAGACAAGTTACCACTTGTAACCTGTGTTTCTTTTTCTAGAAACTGTTGCTGAAAGATTTTTATTATGTTATATTTGGAAACTCAGGGCTGACCTTTGAGCAAGTTTCCACATTTTATAGTCTTATCTTTTAATGTAAATTTGAAGTTGCTATAAAATACCAGTATTGATTGTCAAATAGCAGGTAAAAAGGCACAGAAAATCAGTAGAAAATTAGAGGTTTGTAACTGGAGTCCACCAATAATATTTCTCTGATTTTGATATTTTTTGGGGGGATAATGTTGTATTCTCCTTAAAATGTATTCAGTTTTGTGATTCAAAGTGTTTATGAAGACAAATAGTCATAACTAGTCAGAAATAACTCTTCCAAAAGTAGTTTAGTACACTATACAATTTTTAAAGGTTTTATGCTACTTTGAAAAAGAAAGGAAATACTACCTTATTTTGTGTGCCTGTCTGCTTAATTAAAAGCTTAATGAAAATTTTTATCACCTTGATATGGATTATTATAAATGTTTTAGAAAGTTTGAAATGAATTTTTAAATGTGAATGGTCATTTTATGTGTGGAGGGGGAATATCAAGTTGGAATTATGTTTTATTGGGCTTTGCTTTATACCTTACTTTTATGTTAGTAGAGATACTTTCAATCTCTGTAACACATATTCAACCTCTATAATACATAGAAGACTTAAATTCTCAAAAGGAAAATAATTTGAAAGCCATCCTATTTTATTTTGAAAGCAGTCTTTAAAAGCACATTGTATATTTATTTGGAAGCTATTGGTAAATGTCTTTTTCTATTCTCTTTTCAAGAAATGGTAGAAGAAAAACATCTGGTATACCCTGCAAGAACACATTTAACCTTTAGGAATGCATTTAGTTCTTGTGAACTCATTTTCCTCCTTTATGAAATTTGGAATCATCCTATCTCTGAGAGAATTATTAAATAAGTCAAATGACATTGTAGAGTGTCTTGCCTAAAGCTGGGCACATAGGAGGAGCTTAGTAAGCAGTAACTCTTATGATGTTAGACAAGGGCCAGGGCTGTCATCCATTCCTTGTACCTACCCAAAGTCCTCTTCACCTGGATAAGGGAAAACAATTCCCTTGCACCTCATTAATTCAGTGAAATATAGTCCTCACTTCACTCTCTTGAAGTAGTTCCCCTGCTTAGACACCATAAAGCTCTGCCACTAGCATGTTACCCAAGGCTGGGCATTGCATCATTCCCTGTAGTTGGGATTTGTTACTGCTGCCTGCCAGACTTCATGGGGTTTAGAATAAAATAGTTGGTTACTTTAAAAACAAGAATGAAAGCCAAGAATCTAGAAATAAAGGCAGAGTGGGGACAATCATATCAGAAAACCTAGGTTAAGAGAAGTAATGGCATTTGAGCAATTATACTTAATTTAGCAGTTAAGAGAAAAAGGTAAATATGATGGCTTTTACAATTGAACGTAACATACTGCAAGGGAAGTTTTTTTTCCCTAACATTGAGTTCTGAGAGGAATTTGCTGTGTTTTTTGTTGGTTTATATGTTTTTGTTTTTTGTTTGTTTTTGAGTTGGAGTCTCACTCTGTTGCCTAGGCTGGAGTGCAGTGGCACGCTCACGGCCACCCCAGCCTCGACGTGTTGGACTCAGGTGATCCTTCCGCCTCAGCCTTCCGAGCAGTTGGAGCCACAGGTGTGCACCCCATGCCCGGCTAATATTTTGATTTATTGTAGAGATGAGTCTTGCCAAGTTACCTAGTCTGGTCTCAAACCTATGGGCTCAAGATATCCTCCCACCTCTGCCTCCCAAAGTGTTGGGATTATAGCCGTTAGCCACCATACCCAGCTTGTTTGAGGTTTTTTAAAAAGAGAATTTAGATAGATAAGAAAATGAATACTTTATTAAATAAGAAAATGGGTCCTTGGTAGCAGTTTTACCCTAAAACAATGCAATGGGAAGTCTTTCTTTCAGTCAGCTATGGATCCATCCATCCTTTTACTACCTTATTCCCAGAAGAAATTAAGGCAGCTTACAAAGATAGGTAAAATACAAGCATGAGTTAGAGTTAAATAATAAAAATCAAGGTTATTATGTCGGCTCTTCATAAAAGCCTGAGGTATAATGTTTAATCCAGTGATAGGACTTGAAACAGCTGAGTCTAGAGTAGTACATAATTAGCTTTTCTCTTTTTAGGCTTTCTGTCAAGTAGAAATTGTCTTTGCAAGTTTCAACAAGAGTTTATGTAGCAGGCATTTAAAAATTGAGGTAATTTATACCTGAAACATAAATATTGGTATGTTGTCAGTAGAAAAGGGCTAATGTGTTCTATAGTTGTGCTGTCTAATGCAATAACCACTAGTCACTTGTAGTTATTCAACATTTGAAATGTGGCTAGTCTGAATTAAAATGTGTTATAAATGTCAAATACACTCCAAATTTCAAAGACTTGCTAAAAAATAAAAATAACATATCTCAACAATTTTTATTGAGTATATTGAATCACAATGACAGTATTTTAGATACATTGGGTTAAATATATTAAAATTAATTTCACCTTTTCGATGCTACTAGAAAACTTAAAATATACATGTGTCTACATGTATAATTTCTATTGGACAGCACTGTCCTAGAGCTATAGTTTGCAAATATGTATGTGCATATATGCATGCATACATAGTTTTGTGGTGTTTGCATGTTGAACACATTTTTATTATTAATGCCTCTTCCTAGAGTTCTTTATATTCCATGATACTCATGGGAGGAAGGGAGGATAATGCCTTTGCAAATAAGCTGCCTTCCTGTACAAGTGAAGAATCACAGCTATAGAAATTAGCCTTATGGGCAAGATTGATATTTAGTTATATGAAGAATCTTACTTACATTCTTGCTCTAATGCAAGCTATCCTCCTAAATCATTTAGGTGATTGTATCTGTGCTTCTGGGATTCTGAGTGGGAGTTTTAGCTTTTCTGCCTCAAGGAATAGGGAGATCTGATCCTCATGCTATTAGTTTTCCAGGGTACCAATCTGGAGGCTTTCAGCTGTATGGACCTTTAGGGATATTGTCTTCTATATGAAACTTGATGTCTCGTATTCTGGTATAAACTGATCATATCATTCTGTTAGGCTAGAATGGTTCCAGGTGTTCTACTATTAGGACCCTTTACCTTCTGTGCACCTGATAATAGCAGTATTCCCCCTCTAATACCCACACCAGGGTTTAAAGTATTAAGTTCATCTTAACTCTTTCATAGATTATTCTGCATTATGAGTTCTTATAGTGTCTACTAGTGCATTCTGGTTGCTTAATGCAATTGAATTCTTTGGATAAATGGTCTGATCATAAATACATATCCACTAAGACTTATGAGAAAGAGGATCATCCTTAAATTAGCTGTGCAAGAGGAAGAACCTTCACTAGAGTTTTACTCATGATAATTGTTGAATTTCCAAAATATTTAATCATGAGAGGTGTTAGAATTTATTTAGAAATAAAAAAATTGGCCGGGCTCGGTGGCTCAGCCCGTAATCCTTCGCTTTGGGAGGCCGAGGTGAGTGGATTGCCTGAACCCGTGGGTTCGAGACCCGCCTGGGAAACTTGGCGAGACCTCATCTCTACAATAAATTAAAGAATTAGCTGGGCGTGGTAGCGCGCGCCTGTAGTTCCAGCTACTTGGAAGGCTGAGCGGAAGGATCGCCGGAGCCCAGCAGGCTGAGGCTGCAGTGACTGGGAGCGTGCCACTGCACTCCAGTCTGGGCGACAGAGTGAGACTTCAACTCAAAGAAATAAAATTAGCTGGGTGTGGTGACGTGCACCTGTAGCCCAGCTACTCGGGAGGCTGACATAGAAGGATCATTTGAGCCCAGGAGTTGGAGACTGCAGTGAGCCATGATCGTGCCACTGCCTTCCAGCCCAGGTGACAGAATAAGACCCTATCTCAAAAAAAGAAAAAAAAAAAAAAAAGAAATCAAGAACGTGACAGTCCCTGGACAAACACTAATAAAATATTGTATCTAAGTACTTTGGTATTTATATATAAAGTTATAACTCCTTATGTTTTCTGATCCCTCAATATCTTTATTTCCTTTCAGTGTTTACATCATTTTCATTACTTATTTGTAAGATTGAGGATAACAAATTACAACTATATGAAGCGAAAGGACTTATAAGTTTATCTCATATTTGATTCTTTTTGTTCTTATGTACTCCTCTGATACTCCCTTTCTTTCAGGTTGCTGCTAAGTGGGAAAAACTTAGCTTAGTACTGATAGATGACTTTGTTGGAAGTGGAACTGAACAGGTACTGCTACTTTTTAAGGACTCCTTGAACTCAGATTGCCTGGCTTCATATAAAATAACAAATCTTGGAAACATAAACTATTCAGTAAGTTCTGTTTACTTATTATATATTACTTTAGGAGCCATTTTAGAAAATTTAAGGGTACTTTGCAGCAACTTGGATGGATTTAGAGTCCATTGTACTCAATGATCTATCACTGAAACAAAGAACTGAGTATCACATGTTCTCATTCCTAAGTGGACCCTGAACATTTGTCATAATACTACAAGAAAGGGATTGCCAGTAGCGGGTCACTGCCAGGGAAGGGGGGGGGGCACATAACACTAATAAGGGTGCCTGATCCCAAACCAGGAGAAGTGAGGACCAATGGGAGGCCCAAACTCCACCTGTACGATGACCGCTTATGTACCCTGACCTGAATTGTACTCCACATCTTTAAAATGAAAAGATTTCTTAAAAGCTTTTGACCCATCATTTAAATATTTGTGATTTTATACTTAAACTACTGAACTTTAAAAATACATAGATCGAATCTTTTTAATATATACATCAAATTTCCTTTCAACAAATATTCAAGTTGACTTTTTGATGTAAATTTGGGGTACAGTATATCTAGTAGTCACTCAAGTAACAGTAATATTATGTTTACTTTATTGTTGCTTCTGAAAAATCACATACCAAAATCATGATAATAGTGGATTAATTAAGGAATAAAATGAAGCAAACCTGCTTTATTGAAGAAAGTAACAGTTTAAAATATCTTGAGATCTTGGGCATAAGGGAAATTATGCCCCTGAAGTTTCAATCTATACAAGATCCCTCTGAGTCTCTTTTTTTTATTTGTAAAGTGAGGATAATTCTTATTTTTCCTAGTTATGGGATTTTAGGATTTTATAAAAAGCTAGTGAGCTGATACTTTGTAAAGCAGTACACAAATATTAGGTCATAGTAGTAGGGATCATAAATCTTTTTTTCTAGTCACAAGAAGGTGATAGGGAAATATATATATATAATTTGCCTGTATTTGTCCATATTGTGTCGCTATAAAGGAATACCTGAGACTGGGTGATTTATAAAGAAAAAAGGTTTATTTGGCTCATAGTTCTATAGGCTGTACAAGAAGTATGGCACCAGCATCTGCTTCTAGTGAGGCCTCAGGAAGCCTCAATCATAGCAGAAATCAAAGAGGGAAGCAGGCATGGCACATGGTGAGAGAGGGAGAAAGAGAGAGGGGAGGAGATGCCAGGCTCTTTTAAACAACCAGTTCTGCCATGAACTGATATTCCAAGCCATTCATGAAATATCTGCCCCCATGACCCAGACACCTCCCAGTAGGCCCTGCCATATTAGGGGTCACATTTCAACATGAGATTTAGAAGAGACAAATACCCAAACTATATCAATGCCTTTTATTGAATAGTGTAACATGGGAAACTACTCTTTGCATATACTTTTATTGTATTTTGTTAATTCTATGAATTTTCAATTTATTTCAAAAATTTTAGTGTTTTGTTTTATTTGTTAGAGTGAACCGTTGGATTGCAGTGAAGATGATTTATTTGAAGACAAACAAGAGAATCGTTACTTGGTGATTCCACTTCTGGAAAAAAGAGTGAAAGTTAGTGTCTGTGTTTGCTTTTTGCTTTTGCTTTTTTGATTAGCTATTCTACATGAAGTAAATGACATTGAAAGAAGGGTCCTTTAAGTATAAGCAACTCTTTGCTTATTTGGCCCCTCTGTAAAAATGATTATAGCATTTATTACTTCTAATTGTATCATTTAAAAATGGTACCCTTTTGTAATAAGAGAGTATATATTTAATAAGCCTCCTTCATGTGAGAAAACATAAGAAGCTTGCTTTTGGAAACATATTTCTTCTGTGATCAGTATACCACAGTATCTCTTTTAGAGTAGCAGTGAATATTGGAAATTGTAACATGTCCCAAACATGAACAACATACCTCTATGTTTTCCATAAAACCTCCCCAAAAGATGTTTGTTTTTTCCCACATGTATCAAGGTAATGTTCATTACCTGTGAAATATTGAGATGTTCAAAGAAATATTACAAAGAAATTAATGATTACCTGTGATTCCACTCCTGAGAAATAACCAATTATAACACTTTGGCATGTATATTTCTGCAGATTTTAAAATGAATATGTGGAAGTGTACATGGAAATGTGATTATAAGATGTATATTCTTGACCGGGCGCAGTGGCTCAGCCTGTAATCTTAGCACTTTGGGAGGCCGAGGCGAATGGATTGCCTGAGCCCGTGGGTTCGAGACCAGCCTGGGCAACTTGGCGAGACCTTGTCTCTACATTAAAAATCAAAAATTAGCCGGGCGCAGTAGTGCACGCCTGTAGTTCCGGTTACTTGGAAGGCTTGGGGCAGAAGGAACGCCTGAGCCCAGCAGGTCGAAGCTGTGGTAGCCCTGAGCATGCCACTGCACTCCAGCCTGGGTTACCGAGTGAGACTCTAGCTAAAAAAAAAAAAAAAAATTGTATATTCTTTTGTAAGCTGCCTTTGTCATTTATAAAAATTTTCAAATATACAGCAAAGTTCTAAGAATACAGTAATTATCTCTGTATCCCCACATTCATTCAACTATTGCTACTTCATATCAGCCTTGTCTGTTTGTTATATGTGTGTGTACATTTTTATAGGACCATTTAAAGGTTGCAAATATTATAATACTTTATTACTATGTATTTTAGCAGAAGTCTCCTAAAAATAAGGATATTCTCCTATATAACTACAATTCTATTATCATAGTTAGAAAATTAATAATGATCCCTTAATCTTATTTGCTATCTTGTCTGTATTCAAATGTGTCTAGTTGTCACAAAAATGGGGTTTTTTATAGCTTTTATTCAGGAGCCAATTAATCAAAAGTTTACATTTGCATTGGACTATATCTCTCATTGATCTTTTTATCTAGAATAATTCCTCTTACCCTCTTTTTTAAATGACACTAATGAAGAGGCCAGACCAGTTGCCCCTCCTTTTGGATTTGTCTGACTGTTTGTTTCTTTGAGTTATTGTTTAACTTTTTCCTCTGTCCCTGGAGCTGGTAAACTTTTTCTGGAAAGGGCCAGATAGTAAATATTAATACTTTGCAGGCTCTTTTAATATTATTTTACAACTATTTGTTAAACTATAAAGCACTTTAATAAATGCTTATTGAACACAGATATGAATGTGAACAATAGATAAATAAAACATAATAACAAACATAGAACCATAAAGGGAAAGACTGATAAAGTAAAAAGCTTTTGTACCCTGAACAAAGTTAAATAAATAAAATGACAAATTGTGGAAAAAGAAATTGTAGCACATGACAAAGGATTAATTTTCTTAATATAAATATGCATTTTTTAGGAATCTACATTTTACTTCATTTTTATGAGTAATTTTGTAACCAAAATTAGTCATATTTTTTAAATTTTTTATTATTATTTTAAAATTATGATTATTTTATTTGGGTGTATTTCTGGGGTACAAGTATATTTTTGTTACATTGATACATTGCATTGTGGTGAAGTCAGGGCCTTCAGTGCATCCATCAATGGAGCAACACCCTATATGTACATTCTAAATGTTGAGAATATAAAGTGGCCCAACTTTCTCCAAGGGAAACTTGCTATAACTATGTCTTTTTACTCTTGCAGTTTTACTTCTAGAAATCTGTTCTAAGGATGATAATGACTTTATAAGAATGTTTATGTGGTGTTTATAGACAACAATATTGGCCAGAATTTAAATATACATCATTAGGAGTATGGTAAATAAATTGTGATATACCTAAACCATGCAGCTGTCAAAAAGAATGAGGTATATTTGAGACCAGGCACAGTGGCTCACGGCTGTAATCCCAGCACTTTGGAAGGCCAAGTCAAGAGGATTCCTTGAGGCCAAGAATTCAGGACAAGTCTGGGCAACATAGTAAGACATCATCTGTTTAAAAAAAAAAAGAATAAAGTATATTTTTATACTGATAGAAATGATGCCAAAGTAGTTTAATTTATGAAAGCGTGACTTTATGAAAGGTTTAATTTATAAAGCCAGATCAACTTTCCTGATTAAAACTTAGGGTGATCAGTGAAATATTTTTTAAAACCTTCGTAAAAGCTTCCAAAAGCTGCATACATTATCAAGCCAAACTTTTAAGGCTGAAACCCAGGGAGATAAGCAGAATACTGATGCTACTTTTTGCCCTCAGAGCATGAACCTAAAGTGTTTCTCCTGGCACCTGGCAGAAACAAACAAAATCCTCTATGGAAATACACAGGCCTCAGAAATCTCACAAGTAATTTTTCAAAGAAAATGAGCTGTCCACAGAATAACGAAGCTCCTAAAGAAACAAGGCATCATAAGTAATTATTCACAGAAAATAAGCAAATAATGTTTCTGTCAACTAAAAACACATTGAAATAATAGATGGCTTTAACAGTTAACTCAGATGAAAGAGATACAGAGCAAATTAGTAAACCCAAATGTATTAGAAAAATTAACAAAGTTCTAAGAACTAGAAGGCCTTTTAGAGATGAACAGTATACCTTCTCCCCATTTTACACATGAGGAGACAAATGGAGGGCCAGGTAGGTTAAGTGACTTAGAGAGCTAAAACTAGAGTTCATTTCACTGTTCTTTCTCCCATGAAATTTGTTTTCCAGTCAGCTGCTAGAGGGGAAACGAGGAGACCAGGACCTTAAAGAACCTTGGGCACATGTATACAGATGTTCATAGCAGCATTGTGTGTAATACGCCACAACTGGGCGTTACCCAAATACCCGTCAACAGGAGAACGGAGAAGT
Organism: Tarsius wallacei; assembly: GCA_963574415.1. NCBI lineage: Eukaryota > Metazoa > Chordata > Mammalia > Primates > Tarsiidae > Tarsius > Tarsius wallacei. Next base: position 46,811 of record CAUYQG010250643.1, read on the forward strand.
AAATTGTGTTATATGATGGAATACAGTAGAGCAATGGAAGAAATGAACTACCACTAACAGTGACAACATGGATGACTGTAAAACCTAATAATACAGAATGGTTCCATTTATATAAGGTTCAGAAAACCTACAAAAAGCTAAAAATATTCCTTAGGAATTCATACAAAGGTGGTAAAATTTAGAAGAAAGGAAAGGAAGTTATCTTTAAAGGCTAGGATAGTGTTGCCTCCAGCAGAGAAAGGGTGGTTTATGATTGTGGAGGGCCCTTGGGAAACTCCTAGAGTGCTAATTTTTGACTTGAGTAGAGTTACATGGATGTTGACTTCATTATTGGTCTGTAAAATGTTTTTTTTTATTGGGCACTCTTCCGCTGAATGATAGAGATCATGATAAAGAACAAAAAAGCAAGGTTCAGTGTACTGCAGCGCAGTATGCTTCTATATTTGGTTTCGGTGGGTTTTTGCTTGTGCGGAGGAGAAAGAAAGCATTCCTTAACATGTACAAGGGAAAGTTCTGGAAAAGTAAACAACCTATTAGCTGTTGAAATGTGATTGAGCATCTAGGAAGAGAAGGTGAGGTATACTTTTCATGTATTGTTTCAATTTTTCACCATGTGCTTATTTTTGTAGTTTTGTAACAAAATTTCATGACATAGATTATTTAACTAGTCTAGTGGTTCACTATTTTGTTCTGGAGTGGGAGTCGTGTTAAGGACGGGAAGGAAGAGAGAATACTGATAATTTTTGAGGGTGCATGTTCAATCTGTCCGCATAGTCCTTTCTTCAACTCCCTACCCTTCTGGCATCTCAGATGTGGCTGCCTACCTCTGATGGGCACGTCACCCTCCCCCCAAGTCATGAATTACTGAGTGAATGAGTGATGGAGTGTGAATGATGTGGATCCCACAGAACTAGGTCAACATAAGAATTTTTAAAATATTAGCTAGACATTTTACATACTTTGTGCAATGAGGTATGACATAGAAATAATTCATGCTTCACCCTCCAGTTTCTATTCATTGATTAAAGGAAAAAGAACTTACCTGCCTCGCAATTTAATTTAAAAGAAAGGAATCCAAAAAAGGGATGCGTTTTGTTTTTTAAATCTAGAAAAACATGTTTTATTAAAAGCCAGATTAATACTTAAACAGTCTCAGATATCTATCTGAAATGAAGCTACTTCCATCAGTTCAATGACATGACTTTAAATTTTCATTAGCAAAATATATTTCATGAATGTTTCATCTTTAGTGCTGAAATCTATTTATCTGGTACAATAAAAGGAATGGATTGCTTTATGCCCAGTTCAGAGCCAAGTTATTATTTTTTTCAGTAGTTTTCAGTATTTTCTGTAGAGTCACCCCTAGCACTGGGTTTATTAACACACAAAGAAGCATACGACAGTTTTGGGGCTATTATGTGTTATCTTAAAAATTTTGCTTAAAGGTTATATGAACACAAGATTTCAAGTAGTAGCAAATTAAAAGTGATCATTTCTATTCATTATGATGTCTTTGCTTATGTGGATGCTTTGTTTTTGAAGTAGTTTATTTTAATAACAAGAAAAATTTTGTGGACTTAGGAGTATTAGTGGGCATTGATTTTTATTCACACTGATTCTTAGTTACTTAATAACTCAGTAGTGAAACAAATGCTAATGAATTGGCATTCTCAATTTGATACATAAAATCTATATTGCATTTGTTTGCTGTAGTTTCCTCTGAAGAAAAAAAGTTACATTTTTTTGTACTTAAACATTTAAAATCTATAAATAAGACAGTTTTGCTCTAAAAAATATTCTCTGTATTTTCAATAGAAAATGGATTGATAAGTGCATATGGAGAAAGTGCTTCCTGAATTAGTGGTATGTTTGGTTTCATTTGAAATTTTGTCTTTGGCAACTATTTTTCTTTCTGCTTTACAGGATGGTTTTTCTTCTTTTCGGGAAATACAGAAGCATCTCTTGCTTAAAGACAGAATTATTTCAAAATCTAGGAAAGCTTTAATAAACCTGGTTCAAGGGAAAGATGATAGCGCATCAAGTGCAGAGGAGGTAAAATTAATCATATGACCATTTTATCGTTTTATGAATTGAAAATCTGTAAGCCATTGAAGAATTATTTAAATCGGAATATTGGAATATATTAGAAAATGCTGCTCAGTGGATCAAAAAGAAAAGTGGCAGGGATTATACTGGTGGACTTTTATGACATTGAGAAATATTTGATTAAGGAGCTAATATTTTACCAATTTGCATATAATTCTGTAGTATATTAAAATCTGTTACCAGGAAGCTTGGGAAACAACTCCTTTTGTTTAAAAAAGATTTAACTACTAAAGTTTTTTATTTGTATGGCTTGAATAAAAATTACTTTTAAGTGAATTATGTGTTTTCTGACTTCTGAAATAAAATCTACTGAGCATTATATAACTGTATTCGTAATGACATAATTTCACCATTAGTGTAATAATTGTTCTTTTGGTCTGTTGCATTATTTCTTTTTTTAGCAAGAATTTTTGTTTTATTTATTTATGTTAAAACATTTGATTCAAGTTTTTTAGAGACAGGATCTCTCTGTGTCTCTCAGGCTGGAGTGGCACGATCACAGCTCACTGTAGCCTTGAACTTCTGAACTCAAGCCGTACTCCTTCCTTGGCCTCCCAAAGTGCCAGGATTACAGGCATGAGCCAATGTGCCTGGCCTGCATTGTTTATTTTTAAATATGTTTTTTTCCTCTAGTAAATGTTCTTACATTGCTATTATTTTTAGTCCTTCTATCATATATATATTTATTTTTCATATTTATCATATTTATATATGTACATATATATATATATATATATATTTTTAATCCAGAATCTTTACTCTGTAGCCCAGGCTGAAGTGCAGTGGCACAATCACAGCTCACCACAGCCTCAACCTACTGGACTCAGGTGATCCTTCTACCTCAGCCTCTCAAGTAGCTGGGACTACAGGTGCGTGCTACCACGCTCAGCTAATTTTTTAATTTTTTGTAGAGATGAGGTCCCACTGTGTTGCCCAGGCTGGTCTCGAACTCCTGGGCTCAAGCAATTCTGCCTCGGCTTCCCAAAGTGCTGAGATTACAGGATTGGTCCACCATGCCTGTCCTGTTTTTTAAATAATTTTACTCTCTTTTTTCTTGTAACTGACCATCATAAGAACCTCTTCAGGTCATTTGCAATTACTTATGCCAGCACAGTAATATAGAAAGTTAACAAAAACCGCTCAAACTTACTAAAAAATGGTATTTATGCAGATTAATTCCACATAGAGAAAGACACAGCATAGCAAAATTATAACTAAATCAAGGAAAGCTGGATACAGAAAGTTAATGTTGCATTTTATTCCCTCAAGTCTAGTGCCTAGCTCTGAGGTCCTTTTGAATTGACCATTCTTATTGTGGTTTATGCCTTGTGTCTGTATTTTGGTCTTAGCCATAAGAGGGTTTTTGATCAAAATATCCTGTTAATGTAAAACAAAAAGAAAAACACATCACGTTGCATTTCTGTATTACTGTTCTAATTTCCTGGGAAACCTCACAAAAGTCATTCTTAAAATTAAGTCTCCCTATTTCCTTTCCCCACCTCACTGCAACAGTTTTGCCAGTATTAGAAAAGGGAAGGAGTACATGGTTAATTTTAAAAGCAAACCTGGTAGGTATTAAAAACTTCCTAAGGTTTCAGATGAATAGCTTGCCTCAGAACTCACAGCTACTGGCAAAAGTGTCAGATTCCCAGGAACATGTTTAGTACAGTATTGTCTGGGTGCCTATATGTGTGTGTGTGTGTGTGTGTGTGTGTGTGTGTGTGTGTGTGTGTGTGTGTATATACACTTTTTTTTGTTTGTTTTTAGTAATTACCACATAGAGAAGCAGTGTAGAGTAATGGTTAAAAAAAATGCATGTGCTCTGGAACCAGCCTGCTTCAGTTCAAATCTCAGCTTTCTTATCTGTAAAATATAGATAATAATATTATTGACCTAGGGTACTAGGGTTATTGTGTGGGTTAAATGAATTAATATATGAATGGCATTTAGAACAGTACCTGGCATAAAGTAAGCACTCAAAAAATATGTATAATTATATCATCATTATTACTACTTTCACTACTATTTCTAATGTTATGATAAATCTATTTGTGTGTGGAAATGAGTATGGCCTGGACTTTATGAATGAAATTTTAACAATAAGCTATAAGCAGTCCAAAGATAGTTTAATCGGTTTTGTTTGTACAGAAGTTTACAATTATAGGCTTACTGCAGATCACTGATAAAATACAGGTCAGATTGTTTTTAGTATACTGAGGGTCCATATTGTCACTTTTTTTTTTCAAAATGAACTCTAGATTCACATCTCTGCTCACTCTATGTTGGATACCTCATTTTGGCCATACCCCAGTCATATCATGCTTCTTGATCTGAGTAGATAATTATATATGTTTTTGCAATGCTATTTTAGTAAATTGTGTGTAATCTATAATATGGTATATTAAAATTTATTTTAAAATGTCTAGGCCATAAGACCTGACCAAAAGCTTTATATAATGTTTTTAGTTTTGCTACATTTGGTACATATTTTGTGATCAGTTATTTAAATATATTTTTATAAGGACTGTCTTATTCCTCTTTGTGGTGAAGAAGAAAATTCTGTCCTTATGTCTGATGAAAAGTTATCAGACAATTTTCAAGATTCTGAACAGCTAGTAGAGAAGATATGGTATCGTGTAATGGGTGATAGCTTGGTTGTTGGAGTAAAAACCACATCTTCTTTGAAGCTGTAAGTAAATTCTAACGAGGTAACACTATCTTGATACATTATCATTTTAATGTGTAATTGGTATAAAACATTACTAATAAAATACTTTACACTTATTTTTTTCATGCTAAGTTTTAAACATTTGGTGTGTATTTTGCATGTCACATCACAATTCTGACTAGCCACATGTCTAGCATGCAGTAGCCACATGGATCTGGTGGATACTCTTTTGGCCAGCACAGCTTTAGAAGTACCTCTTTTACACAAATGCATTGAGTTAATAATATGCAGACGATGAAGTTTATGAAATTAGGGTGCTGTAGTCTCAGGGTAAAGATAATTAATCAATACACAGGACATTCTAATCAAAACAAATAATTTAGTTAAGTAACAATGTATCTCCCTCCGATGATAAAGGATTTTCTCTTTTGGGCTATTGAAATCATAGATAGGGAGGGAGGTAATGTGTACTCTTTTTGCAGCATAACTAAGAGCTTTATAGTTAAAACAGGCTAAATACAGGCATTATTTCAGTAACTACATTTGAACCACAAATATGCAAGCAGAGAAAAACCAGGTAATGCCTTATAATAGAGAGACAGTGGCAGTATATTTATCAGTTTTGTATTATACAGCCAGTCTTGAATTCCCAAGATCAACTCAAATTTATTATATCGTTTTGATACATTGCTAGATTTGGTTTGCTAACATTTGGTCAAAAATATTGGAAATGAATGAAATTGGCTTAGATTTTTCTTGAATAATACATTCCTAAATGATATTTGCCTGGTTTTAGTGTCAAAGCTATACTAGTTTATAATGAACTGAGGAATGTTTCCTTTTTCCTGTTCTCTGGAGTAGTTTATATAAATTCAGAGTGATCTGTTCTTTGATATTTGGTTGTACTCACCTGGAAAGCAGTAGAAATCTGGCATTTTCTTTGTGAGATGATTTTTAACTAGTGATCCAATTTCTTTAATAGTTACAGGATTATTTACATTTTCATTTATTTTTGAATACATTGTGCTTATATTTTTCTATTAATTATCACATTTATCAGTATGAGTTGTTCCTAAGATCCTCTTAGCTATTTATCAACTGTACTGTTAGTAATTATTAGTCTCGTTTTATTCCAAATCCTATTTGTGTCTCTTTTTTTTTTCTTAACTAATTATTGCCAGAAATTCATCTGTTTCATTAGATCTTTCAAATAAAGTTTTTGTTGATCTTCAGTTCTATGTTTCCTGATTATTTTGGATCTTTTATTATTTTTCTTTTACTTTCTTTGGGCTTATTCTGTTACTTATTTTTTCAAACTATTTCACCATGACATGATTAGATGCAGATTTCTTTTTCATTCTGCTTTAGGTTGTTGAGCAACTTCTGAGCCCTAAAATTTTTTTGTCCCCCCTGTGCCTCCCCTCCAACAATTCAAACAACTTCTTAATTATTATTTCTTTAAATATTGATGCTTCCTCATTTTTTCTAGTATCTCTTGTATCTTTCTCTTTATGGAACTCTAGTTGGTCCTCTGTTAGACCTTCTCATTTCATGTTCCATGTCTCTTAAACTCTTTTATATTTTCTTTTCTCTCTCTGTGCTGAATCCTAAGGAATTTCTTCTACTTTATATTCTCTCTACTACTTTTATATTAAATTCTTTCTATTTAGCTATTTAATCCAGTTATTGAATTTCTATTTTTATTATTATTTGCATTTAGCTTAAGTTCTATTTGTTCTTTTTCAGATTTGCTTGGTAATTTTTTATTGTGTCTTATATTTTCCATCTTGTCTTTTATTTTCTTAATATACTAAACACAATTGCTTTTAAAATGTTTTTATATATAGAAAAGTTCAACTATGTCAAGAGAATAGTATAGTGGACCCCTTTTGCTCATTGCCCTGCTCCGGTAATTATTAACTCATTGCTAATCTTGTTTCATCCATACCTCTATGCACTCCTCACCCCCAGTCCCCAGATTATTTGGAAGCACTCGAAGACATCATATTTAACTGTAACTATTCCATCGTATGCATCTAAAAAGTAAAAACTTAAAAAAAATATGCACTTGTGCCCTTCCAAAAAATTAACAGTAAGTCCCTCAGTAAATGCTCACATTTTTCATTTGTCTCTATTTCAAAGTAATTTTTTTCAAATCATAAGTCAAATAAGGTCTATACATTGAGCTTGACTGATATCTCTAATTTCCTTGTAATCTACCCTCTATGTGTTTTTGTTTTATTTTTATTTTCCTTGCAATATATATTTTGAAGAAATGAGACAGTTTGTCTTGTGAAGTTCTATAGTTATATAGACTGGATTTTGTTGATTTTATCCTGTAATATTGCCTAACATATTTCTGTCTCCTGTATTTACTCTAAATTCCATAGTTGTTTCTAGAGACTGGATCAGATTTATGCCTGAATTTTTAACAGAATACTTAATAGTGTTGCTTTCTTCCATCAGGAGACATATAAAGTCTGATCATTTTCATTTTGTATGTTAGTCGCTGTTGGTGATCATTGCTCTGTTCCATTGTTTCATTAGGATTTACATCGTGGTGATATTCTAATTTTTAGTTTAATTATTAGCCAGAATACTTCTATAAAGAGAAACGTCACTTCTTCAGTGATTTAGTTAGACTCTCAAATATAGTTTGTAATTTAGAAACCAGAGTTTGATTGCAAGAGTTGCTCGTTGCTCTTGAGTGGGTTTTTATTTCTAGACCTATTTAGTGGGCAGAGGCAGGAGATAATGTTTTCTGTTTGTTCAGTTGATTGTGGTTTTGATTTATTTAAAGATAATATACAGCATAAGTCCATGCTGTTACTTCAAGTTCAGACTAAGGACTTCTAGGTTTTCACATATCAACACCAGTTTTGTATCTGTATGTTCTTTCTCTTTTGCTGAAAATTTCAATTCTCAGTTGCACCAATATAATTACTTACTTGCTTCATTTAGCACCACATATATGCTATTCATAGAATAACACCACCAACAATATGATTATTGCAAATTGAGATTTTTTTAAGTTCTTTTTAAGTCCTTAATATAACCCATTAGATATACAGTGAAATTCCTATGTTAAAGAAATTTCCTGTATTAAATTCCTACATTAAAGTCTTCTCTTTGGTCATGTCACCGTTCTCACTTGTTTTATTTAATAAACTTTGGCGGTGTTAGAATGTATTAAAATAAGCCTAATTATATTTATAAATTGTTATAAATGTAAATTTGGAAAGAATTGCCGATGGATAAGCAATATTCTTAATGAAAGAAAAATACTTTATTCCATTCATTTTGAGAAGCATAAAGTACAATTCTTAGTTCAAAAGTATTTGCATTCCAAATAATTACCAAAATAAATACTTAAAATAAAACGAATAGATTTTTTTCTTATTTAAAAAGAGGAGGGAGAAAAACTACCTTGAACATAAAATCTAGGCATTTTTTTTACTATTTCTTTATCTTAAAAATTACTTTCCAGAAGTCTAGCATATTTAGTGTTTTTATTTGCCTGTTTTAAAGAGAAGCGCTATCACAGGACCTTCAAAAATGTGTTTGACTCTTAACTTATTTTATATTTGAAATGATGTTTTCTAGGAAAGGAGAGAACACATTTTTTATTGTTGCTTGTATGGCATTTAATCATGTATTTGATTTTTAAAGAATGAGCTTTACAGTAAACCAAACTCTGGGTTTTTTACAGGTCCCTGAATGATGTGACGTTATCGCTATTAATGGATCAAGCCCATGACTCCAGCTTACGGCTTATTAAGTGTCAAAACAGAGTGATTAACTTGAGTACAGGTTCTTTCCCAGCACCACACTTGATGCCATGTGAAATAGAATCGGAAGCAAAAAGGATCAAGTTGACCCTTGGTAGCAAAGAAAAGGAAAGTTTTATTTGTGAACAATCATCTAAGAAAGAATATGTACACATAATTACTGCTGTAACAGCTCTTTCGCCACTTTTAGCATTCAATAAATTTTGTTGCATTGTGCTGCTACAAATTAGGGAAGGAGAAAATGGTAACTATTCTGAAGATCATTATATTCTGTGTGGCAGACTTTTTTTAAGTCTAGGAGATCTTTCAAGTGGGAAGTACCTACTGACATTTCCAAAGAAACCTACAGGTAATTTCTGTTGGTACTTTTAAATTATATACTTAATTGAATTAGTTAAGAACTCTTTATCTGATAATGGACAGAGTTTAATGATAGAGCTTGTAACATGTCTTTTTGTAGAGCACATGGAAGATCTTTTTGCACTTCTTGCAACATTCCACAAATCTTGTTTTCAAATCACATCACCCACCTATGTCCTGAATTCAGTGAAGGTGTGGCTCTTAGAACACATGAAATGTGAAGTAATAAAAGAACTTCCAGAAATATACTTTTGTAAAAGGCCAGATTTCTATGAGACGGTCTTCACCTGGAAACAAAGAACATCATTTGAAGGGATTTTAATAGTCTATTCCAGGTAATGCACATCAAATTGGAATTGGTCCAGGGAAACTAGTATGTATGAGTGTGATAAATGAGTGGTTCAACAGCAATCCCCATGCAGAGTTTTATAAATTATTGAGGAACACATCAGAGCCATGGCCTGATATAGCACTAATGGATGGGTTGGCCTCATTTAGAAACTGAAGAACTCTGTTTTAATTTTATATTTGTTTTTGTCTTTTTCTTAGGGCCTAGTAATTATTTTAAGATTTGCCTTTCTCTCTCCTCCACAGGGAGATTTTAAAAAATATACTGGGCCAGGCACAGTAACTTATACCTGTAATCCCAGCACTCTGGGAGGCCAAGGCCAGAGGATTGCCTGAGCCCAGGAGGAGTTTGAAACCAGCCTAGTCAACATAGCGAGACCTCTGCCTCTACAAAAAAATCAAAACAGTAGCCAGTCATGGTGGCACGTGCCTGTAGCCCAGCTACTTGGGAGACTGTGGTGAAAGGATCACCTGATGGTGAGCTGTTATCGTGCCACTGTACTCCAACCTGGAGTGAGACCCCAACTCAAAAAAAAAAAAAAAATTAACTGACCTGGTATAGGATATGTATATTTGATTGCTACACTATGAATTTTATCAATGATCACATGTCTTACTGGTTCTATTTACCATTACAGTATTTATAAACGAATATTAATTGATTAGTACAGAATATTGTACACTGCTGCTTATGCTGTTCTGATTTTTATAATATTTTGTTTGCTTGTTTTATTTCAGGAATCAAACAGTTTTGTTCCAGTGCCTTCATAATCTCATTAGAGTTCTCCCTGTAAGCTGTTTCCTCAAAAATTTAAAATTAGGAAGTACAGATTTCCTAATTAATCATATGGCATCTACTTTGGAGAAGGAACTGGTTACCTTTGGTTCTTTTTCTTCTGCCCTAGCTAAAGTTGAAAGCAACATTGTGCAGGAATGTGAAGCAAGCAAAGGAAAGAATAGTGTTGTTGTGACTCCTTTATCAGACAGAAAGGAAAATATCCACTCCTACAGAAAAGAGCTTCAGAGAGAAAAGAAGAAAATGTTGCAAATGAACCTAAAAATGAGTGGTGCTCTTTACAGAGAAATGACTTTGAAAGTAGCTGAAGTTCAGTTGAAATCAGACCTTACTGCACAGAAACTGACCACTTTATAATTACAACTTCAATTTTATCATATTTTATAGTAAGTTCTTACCACCATAAAGTTTTGTTTCCACTTGCTATATAACTCCTTTGTAAAAATAAAGACTGAGGCTTATTGTAGTAGAATCTTTAATTTTGGTGATGCACAAAATAGTATGCCTAATAGAGTGGCAATTCTCAGGGCCATTTTGCCTCCCTCTATTCCTCCCAACCCCAAGGGGCATTTGGCTATGTCTGGAAACATCTTTTAGTTGTCAGAATTTGGGTCAGGGGAGGGTGAGGTGGGGATGCTGTGGGCATCTGGTGGGTAAAGGAGACCAGAGATGCAGCTAAACATCCTACTGTGCACAGGACAGCCCCCCACAACAAGAATTATCCAGCCCAAAATGTCGGTAATGCAAAAGTTGAGAAATAGACTTACGGCTACCACTTAGGACAGAATTGATATAATTGTATTTTGGTGTAAATCTTTTAAAAAATGTAATCCTTTTCTTGTATTCTACCTAGTAAAACCTAGCATGTAAAAAATAAACTTCAAATAGATAAATTACACAGAGTTTCAGCATTCACAAGTTTTGTATTAATTTTTGTGGCACATTGAGTGAGACCATTTAAATGAAAGTTTGAAACTCTTGTTAATTTGAGTTTTATTAGAAAGCTGCTGTGAAATTAATGTAAGTTTATAGGAATGTGAAAATTGTAGGGCACTTTTTTCTGAAAAGTGTATCTGTTTTGAAATGCTAAGTATACCTCACAGGCCAATATTTAAAAAAAATTTTAAATGCTTTAAGCCAGCTGAAATCCCAACTCTAGGCAAAGTTAAAATTCTAACTAAAATAGTCTAAAGAATATGATACTCCTTAGGAACTGAGAAATTTTAAAATAAGTGAAAATTCCCTTCAGTTAAGAAGTTATTTATAAGGGATACAGTGAGATACATCTCAAAGGGATAAAGATTCAATCTAGTCTTTTCTTTAAAAAATAGGAATTCTGGACTAATAAGATAGTGTCAGGAGAGAGAAAAAAACACAGAAGGATATGAGCCAAAAGAAACGTTCCTGATCTTTTTTGCTCTAAGTCTTTCCATCTCAGTTGAAATAAAGATGATTATGGAAAGTGGTATCTCTTGCTTACCTTAGAATTGTTTGTATCTAATGATCTGGTGATGCAAATAGTTTTTAGCGGATACAGGTTATTGTTTTCTTGTCTTGGTTTTTATGATTAACCATATAAGAGGCTACCTCTATTATAATAATAGTGATCCGTTGCAAATTGAGATAGAACTCTACAGCTCTATCTTTATGAAGTGTCAATGGAAAATATTTCAGACTTTCTGCAAATGGGAATGGAATAAATTAAGGGTTAATTGTGGAACTCTAGAAAAGTATATGTCATGTGCTGTCTTTTGAAACTGCCCATGAAACGTTCTGAAAGAACAACCAAGTATAAAATACAGGAACTAAATTGTAAAATGGAGGCTGTCAAAAAACTAAGCAGGATTTAATCATAATTTATCTGTAAGGAAGTTAGGACACTAAAGATAGCATGTAACTTATTTTTAAATTATCAGTGCAACCAAAGATGTTAATCTGTATATGTCAAATAATTTCTTTTTTTTTTTTTTGGCGTTGCAGTTTCACTCTGTCACTCAGGCTGGAGTGCAGTGGCATGCTCATGACCACCACAACCTCCACCTGCTGGGCTCAGGTTATCCTTATGTCTAAACCTTCCAAGTAGTGGAATTACAGGCACACACCACCACACTGGCTAATTTTTTTATTTATTATAGAGATGAGGTCTTGCCAAGTTGCCCGAGCTTGTCTCGAATCTCTGGGCTCAGACAATTTTCTCACTTCCCAAAGTGCTGGGATTACAGGCATGAGCCACCGTGCCTGGCCCAAATAACTTCACAAGTGAATTCTGTACTCCAGTATATTTTTTCCCACTTGCCACAAACTAGAACAGCCAAAAATTAAGGAAATCACATTCTTGCTACTTTTATGACTTAGTTGTCTGTTTGCATCTCCAAGCATGTTTGACTGCCTGCCGTCATGGTCACAAATCAGGTTCCGCTCAAGAACACAGTTCCAAATTCATGCTGTTGAATTGAAAATGAGTCTTGTTTTGGAACACAGCTGAGGGTGTGCACAAAAATACCTTGATGCTGTACCCTTGTTGCAAAAATAGCAGACCCTTTAAGAATTTTAATATACAAGTGAATCTCTTATTGTCCCAACAGCATCTATTTATACCACATAGAATTGACTGCTCAACTTTTTCCAGTCTTAGAAAGTAAAAGATCTAATTAACTTACATCTCCACCTGCTCTCCCCAATAGAAGTAAAAAATTCAACTCTGGGTTAGAAAATTAAGGGTTAGTTGTGAAAATCTAGATACAGTGTGTCATGTGCTGTCTTTTGAAACTGCCTGTGACATGTTCTGAAACATTAACCCTTCATTTTCTTTATTTTCTCTTATCCCCCTGAACATTGGACAATATTGTATATTGAGAGAAATCCTTTTTCTTTGTCTTCTAAATTTCAGTAACATTACTTTTCACTCTGAGAATTTGGTAAAGAAAATTGTTTTGGGTAACCCCATCTGAAGAATTTTAGGTTTTTACTGCTAAAGATAGTCTGATGCAAGGGAATGAATGCTGACACAAGATGGTATGCTTAATTCTTCAAGGGTTTGTTCTGTTTTCATCTGTGGGTTTTCTCTGTCTCTTACTTGAATTGCTTTATTGCTTCAACAAAATGGCCCTGTCCTATAAAATCCTACGACGATGAGTGTCCTTGCAATGCTAATGGTATGGTCATTATCTAGGACCTTATTTCAGGAATCCCGTCTTACCTTTTTATTCAGTAGGATGCTGAACTATTTAGGTCTCAAACTTTCATAAAGGCAGGAAATCAGACACCATGCTCTCACTGTTGCGATTTTTGTTGTGCTACACTTGAGAGTGTCTGTTGGACAAAAGTACTGTGTGCCTAACTGTAGCTCAACATCTTGGCTCTAGATTCAGCTAGAAAGTTTCTTTAGCATGGTTAACTTTAATTATCCATTTCCTCACAGCAGCAGCCATTTACCCCAAAGTATAAGTAGTACTATGCCAGTAAAGTATGCTATTAGTAATCAGTCTAAACATTTAGCACTACCAAGTCAGTCAGGAATGAGAGAGAAGTGTACTCTGTTGATAACCTCTTCCACATCTATTTCTCTTTTCTGTACTGGAACTCTCATTCTGTTCAGGAAACCTTTTCTACAGTCCATGTGATTGGGTAGGTGGACCCCATCCTCAGTTCCAGGGGTTAGTCCTGACTAATCTAAGCCAGTTAGTGCCAGCCATTTCCCTGGCAACTATTACTGGTCTGGGATGGGCACAAGACCTAAGTTGGGCCTAAAAACACTGAGGAGAAAAACTATGTCCTGGTGGAAGTAGGTGACCCATGTTTACATAGTTGAGTTATCTTATGATCACAAGGAAATTAAGCCTTAGGATGAATTTGATACTAGACTGAAATTTTTCATTGTTGTGCCTCTGAATCAAATCTAAATCACTCCCTTGCCCTGGACTGCTAAAGAAAAAATAAGTTTCTTGTAAGAGAAATCAAGGTTTCTATTACTTGCAGCTGAAGTATTTTTTGCTACTAAAAATGGGAAGAAGAATCTCAGAGAACAAAGCATAGGAAATCCCAGGACAGAAAGTGTTTACTATAGAAACAGGCTGCCTATTCCTCTAAAAGCAGGAAAGAACCACCCACCCCTGCCCCATATGCACCTTTTATTTCTGGGCAGTGGCTCCCTTTTTTTCCCTTTCATTTTTTTTCTTAATTTGAGTTTACATTCAAATTACTACATACTTAGTAGTAGTATATACTTGAAAATTGAAGCTTGGATTTTTAAAAAATTCTTTATTCTCTTTTCTCTATTCCTTAGCTTCCATCTAATAGCACACCAGGCCAGTTGATTTATTATGCCTTCCTTGTTGGGGTAGAGGTGTATCCAAGATTATTTAATTTATTTCTCAATATTTACTGCCTTAGAATATACAATTGTAAATGTAAGGACTGTGTTTGTCTAGTGTGTTTCTTAGATATTTGAATTCAGACGTTAAATTCTCATTTCTTCTGACAACTGTTCTTATATTCTCAGCCTTATCCTTTTCAGCAGGAAGAGGGAAAAATATCAATTTTTATTGTACTAGGAGTCCTCATGCTAGGAAAAACTTACCTAATGTCATGGGACTGTTTTGGAATTAGAGAGGAATTGCTATATCAAAGGAGATGCACAGCATAATTAATTTAGAGCTTATATCCTTTTCAAAGGTAGCAGTGATGTGCTAGAACATGAGTGGTAACTTTTTCATATATACCAAGGAGTGAAATGTAACTCTTTCTAACTATTCTAATATCAAAAAACAAGGTGATGGTAATTTTTAGTGTGTTTTTTGTTAACCATGATGAAATGTTTTAAGGTTTAGAATGACTGAGAAATTTGTTTATGTCAAGTGCAATAATAAAAGTCTCTTACAAGTTACTCAAATAGGAAATGAGTACGCTTCAACTCTTAAAAGACACTGGTAAAAGTAGTAAAAACATTGGGTAGGATGGGGTAGATTATGAAGGGACCCAGAACCAAATGTGTTCTTAACCTGCAAAATCTTGAGAAAAACTGTACACGTAGTACATATGTTAGGCCCAGGAAGGGCAGGTAGGGCTTGGTGTGCAGACTACTAAGATGTTTCCTAAAGCCAGTACCACCTGGAAGTGGAAAGAATTAGTCAGGAAATATAAACAGTAGGAAAAAGAATTATTCACAAGATTTAGGAAAAGCGTTGAAGACAAATGTAACCCATACCTGCATACCAGTTTTCTATGATGTGGCATGGTAGGTCATGTCAACAGCAAATATTTATTGATTATTGTGTTCCAGACATTGATTTGAATGCCTAGCCCACACGGTCCTTACAACTCTTTATAAAACTGTACATCCCAGGAGAGTAGTTACTAGTTGTGTATGAATATTAAATTTACATTGATTTAAATTAGCAAAGGTAAAGATAACATGTGTTGCAGAGATATTTAAGATATATGGTCAGGGTTAGGTATACAAATGTTCATTATGCAGGTACCCTTGTTGATGAGGTGTGCTTCCTTATTAATGATTCTTAAAGGGTGGGAAATGAGAATCACAGGAGCTGAATGTGCGTGTGTGTGTGTGTATACAAGGACACACACAAGCATATTTTGTTGTGCTTTATTGTGCTGCTCAGATACTGTTTTCTACAAATTTAAGGTTTGTGGCAATCCTGAATCCAGCAATTCTGTCAGTGCCATTTTTCCAACAGCATGTGCTCACTCCATGTCTCTGTGTCACATTTTGGTAATTCCTGCAATATGTTAAACTTTTCATTATTATATCTGATGCAGAGATCTGTGACCAGTGATCTTCGATGTTTTGGAATGCCACAAACCACACGCATATAATGCCGTGTGTGTTGTGATTGCTCTACCTACCAGCCATTCTCCCATCTCTCTCCCTCTTCTTAGGCCTTCTTATGTCCTGAGACAACAATAATATCGAAAATAGACCAAGTAATAACTGTACAATGGCCTCTAAGTGTTCAAGTTAAAGGCCAGACCAGACACAGTGGCTCATGTCTGTAATCACAGCACTTAGGGAGGCAGAGGTGAGAGGATTGCCTGAGCCCAGGGGTTTCAGACCAGCCTGGGCAATTTGGCGAGACCTTATCTTTAAAGTAAATTAAAAAATTGGCCGGGCATGGTGGCACGCGCTTGTGGTTCCAGCTACTTGGAAGGCTGAGGCAGGAGGATCACCTGAGCCCAGCAGGTTGAGGCTGGGATAGCCGTGAGTGTGCCACTGCACTCCAGCCTGGGTGACAGACTCCAACTCAAAAAAGACCGAGTTAGGCCAAAAGCTAGGCCTAACCAAACAGCCAAGTTGTGAATGCAAAGGAAAAGTTCTTGAAATTAAAAATGCTATTTCTGTGAACACATGAACAATAAGCAAATGAAACAGCCATATTGCTGATGTGGAGAAAATTTGAGTGGTCTGCATAGAAGATCAGACTAGCCACAACATCTGCTTAAGGCAAAATCTAATCCAGAGCGAGACCCTAACTCTTCAATTCTGTGAAGGCTGAGGGAGGTGAAGAAGCTCAGAAGAAAAGTTGGAAGCTAGCAGAGGTTGGTTCATGAGGTTTAAGGAAAGAAGCCATCTCCTTAACAAAGTGCAAGGTGAAATAGCAAGTGCTGATATAGAAGTTGCAGCAAGTTATCCAGAAGATCATGAATGAAGGTGGCTACACTAAACAACAGATTTTCAGTGTAGAACAAAGAGGTTTATATTGGAAGAAGTTGCTATCTAGGATTTTCATGGCTAGAGAGGTGAAGTCAGTGCCTGGCTTCAAAGGACAGTCTGACCCTCTTGGTAGAAGCTAATGCAGGTGGTGACTAAATGGAAACCAGTGCTTATTTATCATTCCAAAAATTCTAGGACCCTTAAGAATTATGCTAATCTACTCTTCTGATGCTCTATAAATGGAACAAGTCCTGAATGATAGCACATCTGTTTATAACACAGTTTATTGAGTATTTTAAGCTCACGGTTGTGATCTACTGCTCAGAAAAAAAAGATTTTCAAAATATTACTATTGACAATATTTTTGTTCATCCATGAGCTCTGATAGAGATGTACAAGGAGATTAATGTTTTCATATTTGCTAACACAACAGCCATTCTGAAGCCCATGGATCAAGGAGTTATTTCAACTTTCAGGTCTCATTATTTAAGAAACACATCTTGTAAGTCTAGCTGTCATAGATGGCGATTCCTCTGATGTATCTGGGTAAATAGAAAACTTTCTGGAAAAGATTCACTATTCTATATGCCATTAAGAACATACATGATTCATGGGAAAAGGTCAAGATATCCACACTAATAATAGACACTGGGGACTCCAAAAGGACAGAGGTTGGGAGGGAGATAAGGATCGAAAAATTACCTGTTGAATACAACGTTCACTATGTGTGTGATGTGTACAATTAAAAGCCTAGACCTTACCATTGTGCAATACATTTATATAACAAGTCTGCACATGTACACCCTGAATCTATAATAATAAAATCCACATTAACAAGCATTTAAAAGAAGTTAATTCCAACCCTCATGGATGACTTTCAGTGATTCAAGACTTCAGTGGAGGAAGTGAACTGCAGATGTGGTGGAAACAGCAAGAAAACTAGAATTAGAAATGGAGCCTGAAGATGCTGTGAACATTCTTGAGATGACAACAAGGTATTTAGAATATTACATAAATTTAGTTGATAAATCAGCTGCAGGGTTTGGGAGGATTGACTTTAATTTTGAAAGAAGTTTTACTCTGGGTAAAATGCAATCAAACAACATCGCATGCTACAGAGAAATCTTTTGTGAAAGGAAGAGTCAATCAATGTAATAAATGTTGCTGTTGTCATATTTTAAGAAATTACCACAGCCACCCCAACCTTCAGCAACTACCAAGCTAATCAATCAGCAGCCATCAACACCAAGGCAAGACCCTCCACCAGCAAAAAGATGAGACTTGCTGAAGACTCACTTGATGGTTGACATTTTTTAGCAATAAAGTATTTTTAATTAAAGTATGAACTTAGACATTATGCTGTATCGCACACTTAATAGACTAAAACGTAGTGTAAGCATAGCTTATATACATTGAGAAACCAAAAAATTGTGCAATTTGCTTTATTGCAGTATTCACTTTATTTTGGTGGTCTGGAACTGAAACCACAATGTCTGGGAGGCATGCCTGTGTATGCCTAGACTTGCCCTACATCTGAACCAGAGTCAACAAGGGTAAGGCCTGGCTATATGTAATTTTTAAAGCTGCAAATGTCGTTTTAATGGTTACCATTAGTTAAAAACCATGGTTAGATGTCAGTGGAAGAAATAGGAATAGTCAAGGAGGACTTAGTTTTCTATACTGGATTAATGATATAGAGGATTTTAGAAGAAGAGAAGTTTGAACTTTTTCAATGTATTTATCCCATTTTGTGAAACAATTTTTTATTAAATGCTCAGTGAGAACAGTCTTCTTTCTCTACCCTCAAACAGTAATTCTAGCTTATCCCTATTGCTTCTTTGGTACTTTCAGATACTGAAGAGCAACCTCATTTTCAGGTATTGAAAAATTTAGTTCAATCTATTGTCTTCAAAATGAGACTATATAAGAAGGCAAATATAATTACAGTTACAACAAAAGTGCCCATCACAAGAAATGTGCAAACCTGAATGAAGAACATATTTAAATAATACTAAAAGATTTTCAAAAATGTTTTAAGAAATAATAATACAATATTCTTGGATAGGAAAACATTTAAATGTCACTAAGATGTCAGCACTCTTTATGTTAGTTTATAGATTTAACCCAATCCAAATAAAAATACCAGTAAGCTTTCTAAGGAACAAGTGAAGCTGACTCTGAACTTTTTGGAAAAATTGGCAAGCCTTTTAAAAGTCATGGAAACACTGATAAAGAAAATCAGGGAATGTAGGTCCACCATACTGGATATTAAATATGTAGTAAAATAATAAAAGATTGTTTCTAATGCAGAAATAAGACACCCATTACAATAGACTAGAAAGTTCAGAAATAGGACTACATACATGTGAAAATTTAGTGCATGGTAATGGCATTTTAGGAAAAGATCTTAGGAAATTCACATAGCCATCTAGGGGAGAAAGGAGAGAATGTTGCCTGTCAACAGGATCAATTTGAAATAAAAGTTTCAAATATTAAAAAATGAAACAAATGTTAGAAGAAAAGCAGGGATAATTTCCTTATTAACTTGGAATGGGGAAGACTTATCAATCTCTTTCACAAAATCCAGAAGTTTAGTCACATTAAAAAAAGGTTGGGCAACCCCTTTGGGCCCCCTACCACTGTGGGAGCTTTTCTGTCCTCTCAATAAATCCTTCTTTCTAAAAAAAAAAAAAAAAGTCAAAACATCTTTTAAAAAATATGTCAAAAGACAAGATACACACTGGAAAATATTTGTGACTCATACTTCAGTTAAAGGACTAGTCTCCAAAATACAGAGAAAATGTCTTGATAAAGAAAAGGAAATGAGTTAACAGAAAAAGAAATGCAAATAAACTTTTAACAACACGTGCAACTTTACATAGTAAAATGCAAATTAAAATTACATTATAAAAACAACTTAGGAGTAAAATGAAATAGATTTCCACAGACACACTTTCCCACTAGGCAAAACTGAATACATTACAAAAATAATTTTAAAGATATCAGAGAGCTGTGGAAATAAAGACTAGATGAACTAAAATTATAGAAAAGGAAGAATTGTCCACCCTTTGTTTCTCTGGTGACAGGCTATCAATCAGGCCTCGTCCAGGTAAAGGTCTTCTACTTGAAGACAGATAAATCAGCATCCTTTTAGCAGCTGTATGGTATAGTGACAAATTGAAATACTGAGGGTCCTTAAATGCACAAATGATTTTCATCTTTGAATATTTCATAGTTCTGTGGTTGGACAAGAAATGGAGGAGTTAGCCCAAAACTTTTAAAAGGCAAATTGAAATTTCTTTAAATTGTACAATACAGAAAACATGTACACCAATGTTTATGATAGCTTTACTTATAATAGCCCTGATGGAAACAACCTAAATGTCCTTCAATAGCAGAATAGGTAAATTTTAGTTTTATATCCCTACCATGGAATACTACTCAGAAATAAAAGGGGAAAATTACATGGATTAATAGTATAAACATAATGTGTAAAAAAAATACATAGTTCTAGAACAAACAAAATTAACATGATTGGGGGCAATGTTAACTGAAAAAGGACATGAAAACTTTCTGTGATGTTAGCAATGTTCTTTGTTTTGATTGGAGTGGTGGTTACATAAGTATATATATCTGACAAACATTACCAAACTGTACCTTTAAAATCTGCATTTTATTTTAGTAAATTGACTTTTAAAAAATTACTAACAAAACATCAATGTAAGGAAAAGTACCAAAATTTTATTAATCAAGAAGGCAAGTAAAGAGGAAAGAGGGAACGTAAACTAGATGGGGCAAATAAATAGAAAACAAATAGTGAACAGTCATGATGGCTCACACCTGTAATCCCAGTGCTTTGGGAGGTGAAAGAGGGAGAATCGCTCAAAGCCAGGAGTTCTGGAGTAGCATGGGTAGCATAGGGAGACCCTGTCTCTACAAAAAAAAATTTTTTTTAAATAGCTGGGCAAGGCGACAAGCATTTGTAGTCTCAGCTACTCAGGAGGCTGAGGCAGGAGGATCACTTGAGGAATTTGAGGTTATAGTGAGCTGTGATCATGCCACTACGATCCAGCACAGTGCAAGGGATCTTGTCTGTTAAATAAATTAAAAAGTAAGTAAGTAAATAATAAATAAATAGCTTAAAAGGAAAACAAATAATAAAATGGCAGATATAAGTTCAACTGTATCAAGGAATTACATTAAATGTAAAGAGACTGAATATGTCAGGTAAAAGAAACAAATTGTCAATTTTATTTGTGCATTTCTTAGTTTAGATTTGTTTATGCTATGCTGCATATGACAGATAACACTTTAAGTAGTAAGATACAGAAAGGTAAAAAGTAAAAGAGTGGACAAAATTATACCATGCCATCTTTAACCCAAAGCAAGCTAGCATAGTGATATTAATCTATAAACAGAGTAGAATTGCTTTTTATGCTACATGTTGTCTAAAAACTTGAATATAGCCATATATAAAGTTAACACCAAATATAACGTGATCCCCATTTTCACAATAAAAAACCGCCATGATTCAGATTAGTGAGAGAGAATTCTTTCTAGGCTAAAAGAGTAGGCAACATTTTTCAGAATCATTAAAGGGAGCAAATCTAGAAATAAAGTTAATGGAAAATTTCTGAAGTTTGTTGAACCAGGAGAAAGTTATTTCCCCCAACCATGCTCCTGACTTCAGAAGAGTTCAAATAAAAAATTAATACCAGCCAGGCATGGTGGCGTGCGTCTGTAGTTCCAGCCACTTGGAAGACTGAGGCAGAAGTATTGCCTAAGCTCAGCAGGTCAAGGCTGCGGTGGCCGTGAGCATGCCACTGCACTTCAGCCTGGGTGACAAGAGCGAGACTTCAACTAATAATAATAATAATGATAATAATAATGATAATAATAATAATAAATACCAGAACCCTGTGTATCATTTGCAATGAATAGCAAGCCTTATGCTAAAGTTTGCCATTTTGTGAACTACATGGAATGGCTCACCTTGTGAATTTAATTACTCTCAGCTAACCGTATGTATTCTTATAAAGAATACTTTTTAGAAAATAGACAGCCAGGGTCAAATCTGGGATCCAACACTTACTAGCTAGGAGCATTAGGCTAGTTACTTAACCTTTCTTGGCCTCAATTTCTGTCAGGAGCTCAGAAAAATTGGAGAGCTGAGCTGCCAGGTGTCAGAGTAGCTGATTAAGACAAGAAGCCAAAACAACAGTAGCATTCAAGTATTAATCACTGTAGTGATACATGTGAAAGGCTACATCCTACACCGGGGAAAGCGCGGTCCCAACTACCACCTTACCCCCTCCCTTTGTTCCATTTTTCTCCACCGCATAAGTGGGATTTCAGGTGATCAGCACAGTTGACTACCTCTCACAGCATCTGCTTGGCCTAAAGAGGAACCTGATACCCTTTTGCCCACCAATCTTAGAAGTATAGTTGCTCCCACTTCTTCCTTCTCTTCTAGCTGTCAGGGGTGGGCAGCTCTCAGGGTTCTCTGAAAGATAGTCTGGCACTAGTGCTGGTACTCATTAAAGGTCTGGGATTACTGTTAGGTCTTCCCAAGAATGTTCTTGTACTTAACTCTGTTAGGACAGGGCAAACCTGTGAATATGTACAGCTTAGCAAGCACTTACTGTGGCATGATATGCCCTTCTCCCCTTCTGATAAATATTCCTCCCATCTCTTATCTTGCTGCTCTCTTGACCTGGCTTGAGGGAGGAGAGATGTTCACCTAAGGAAGAAAACAAAATGCCAGGCTGTTTGCATTTCTACTCACTTTGGAAAATCATTTCTCTCCTTATTTTTCCAAGTCTTTCTGAGTTTCTCCTAAATAAGTTGGAGGTAGGTGGTTGTCAGTGAAACAGTCTAGCCACATCTTACTAAGTCAGCACCTGTCTCTGGAATGACTGGACACTTGATGCCCATGGCTCTGGGGGCTTAATAGGACACCCCACACAATAAGAAAAGCCCCATATGAATTTGTAACAGGTTAAAAGAGAACTAGAATAATCATCTGTTTAACTAGGTTATATATGCTATAAATTATATTAAATGTTTTTTTCTCACTTTGTTAGGTTTTATGGCATGTCATATGTCATAATTGTTTACCAGTTGTATGACTGAGGGTTAATTTGTTAATTAGAGGGCAGCACTTTCTGAACAGATATTTTAAAATATAATTAAACATAAAATTAGATAGGCTCTTTTTTCCCTGCTTAACTGGCTTTTATCAAGCTTATACCCTCAGCATTGGACTTCACTTTTCATATGATTTTAATCTCTCTCTTTCTTAAAAGTGTTCTGTAATTGAGACACATAACCTATTGCTGAACTGTGGTACAGTTATAGTGTATTTCAACTAAATTGATATGGCAGATTTTTTTTTTTTTTGAGTTGGAGTCTCACTCTGTCACCCAGGCTGGAGTACAGTGGCATACTCACAGCCACTGCAGCCTTGATCCTTCTGCCTCAGCCTTCCAAATAGCTGGAACTACAGGTATGTGCCATCACACCTGGCTAATTTTTTGATTTATTGTAGAGATGAGGTCTTACCAGGTTGCCCAGGCTGGTCTTGAACCCATGAGCTCAGACAATCCTCTTCTGTAACTGTAATAAAATGCATTGTAATAATAAACAGACCATTTTCATGTAAAGATCTAGACTGCTGAGATTATTAGCAGATATCCGGGAGATACCTTTCTCAGTTATCTCTTTTAGATTTAAACTTTAATAAGGTCACAAATTGGAACCATTTCCCCTGAAAACCAGAACAAGACAACGATGCCCACTCTCACCCCTTCTGTTCAATATAGTATTGGAAGTCCTAGCTAGAGCAAGAGAAGGAGATCAGGGATATCCAAATAGGAAAAGAGGAAGTCAAGTTATCCCTCTTCTCAGACGACGTATTGCTATACTCAAAACCCCAAGGGAATCTATCAAGAACCTTCTTGCACTGATAAAGGACTTTGGTAAAGTCTCGGGCGATGAAATAAATGTGCAAAAGGCAGTCGCATTCCTATACATGACAATAAACAAACAGAAATCCAAATAAAAATCACAATCCCATTCACGATAGCCACAAAAAAAAAAAAAGAAAAGAAAAGAAAAAGAAAGACTTTGGCATCTTCCTAACAAGAGAAGTGAACGACCTTTAAAATGAAAACTACAAAACAATGCTCAAAGAAATCAAAGATGATACAAACAAATGGAAAAACATTCCACGCTCATGGATTGGAAGAATCAACATTGTTTAAGATGTCCATCCTACCCAAGGCAATCTACATGTTTAACGCAATACTCATTAAATTACCAGCAACATTCTTCTCAGACCTGGAAATGATAATACAGGAACTCATATGGAAACATAAATGAGAATGAATAGCCAAAACAATCCTCAGCAAAAAAACAAAAACAAAACAAAGCAAAACAAAACAAAAAACAAAGCAGGAGCTATCATACTCCCAGACTTTAAACTTTATTATAAAGCTACAATAATCAAAACAGCCTGGTATTGGTACAAGAACAGGCACATGGACCAATGGAACAGGATGGAGATTGCAGAAGCAAAACCTCAATTTCTCAATCAACTCATCTTCGACAAAACCTTCACCACCAACCACTGGGGAGACGAGAACCTATTCAGTAAGTGGTGCTGGGAAAACTGGCTGACCACATGCAGAAGATTAAAATAAGACCCCTACCTCTCACCATACACAAAAATCCACTCTAAATGAATCAAAGACCTAAACGTAAAACCTCAAACTATAAGAACCTTAGAAAACGCAGGAGACCCCCATGTGGAAATTGGAACTGGCAACCAATTCCTGATCAAAACCCAAAGTGCCCATACCATGAGAGATAAGATAGACAAGTGGAACCTCATCCAACTGACAAGCTTCTGCAAAGCAAAAGAAACCATCAAGAGAGCAGGGAGACAGCCCACAGGCAGGGAAAAATATTTACCAACTGTATATCTGACAAAGGCCTAATATCTAGGACTATAAGGAACTCCAAACGTGCTGAAAAGAAAAAAAACTAACAGCCCCATTACAAAGTGGGCAAAGGATACTAATAGACGCTTCTCAAAAGAAGACATACAAGCAGCCAACAGATACATGAAAAAACTCTCAGCCTCACTAGTCATCAAAGAAATGCAAATTGAAACCACACTGAGATACCACCTAACTCCAGTCAGGATGGCCATCATCAATAATTCAAAAAAATGCCGGGAAAAGGGAACACTTCTATACTGTTGGTGGGAGTGTAAACTAGTACAACCTCTGTTGAAAACAGTTTGGCGCTTCCTAAAAGATCTAAAAATCGACCTTCCATATGACCCCGCAATCCCCCTACTTGGAATATACCCAGAGGAAATCAAATCACTCTATGAAAAAGATACCTGCACACACATGTTTATTGCAACATTGTTCACAATAGTAAAAACATGAAACCAACCATGCTGGCCGTCGAAAGAGGACTGGATAAAAAAAATGTACATATACACGATGGAATATTACACAGCCGTAAAGAAGGACAAAATTATGAACTTCTCAGCAACTTGGATGGACTTAAAGTCTATAATACTGAGTGATCTATCACAGAAACAAAACTGAATATCACATGTTCTCACTCATAAGTGGACCTTGAACAATTCTCGTAATACTATAAGAAAGGGGTTGGCAGTAGTGGGAAATTGTCAGGGGAGTCGGGCACACCTCATCAACAAGGGTACCTTCATAACGAACATTTGTATACCTAATCCTGAATTGTACCCCACATCTTTAAAATAAAAAGTTTTTAAAAACTTCAATAAGGTAAAATTTAGGTCTAATTGGATATGTACTCTATCTAACAAAGGCTATTTATCGTCACTGCTCTGCTTTCAGTAGGTCAGAGTTATTGTGGATATTAAATGTTATTACATTTTCTTCATTTAATTAACATATTTTTATTGTGCTTTCTATCAGTTAACCTGTTATAATGTCTCTTTCCTTAATGAGCTTATCTTTTGGTTGGCAAACAACAACAACAGAACACAGAACAAACAACATGGACAATTACAATACCAACACAATGGTTATTACAGTGCAATAAAATATTATGGGAATTCATTAGTTGTTAGAGTATATAAGACATGATGACATGACTCTAACCCAGTCTTGGGGACCACTGAAGACTTTTTCAACAACATGGGTTTCAAGTAAGACAAAAAGAAGTAGGAAGCATACCAGCAGAGAATAGAGCAATTATTTTAGGCTGGGAAATAAGAGGGAAAGGCTGGGAAGGGAGAGACAGATGGAAAGGGAAGGAAAAGGAGAAAGGAGAGACAGAGACAGAAAGATAGACATAGAGATAGAGAAGGAGACATAGATTAGTGTTTTCAGAAAGGGAAAATCAATCAGGAGAATAGGACTAGGAAAGAAGGACTGGTGAGTTTGTTGAGTGGTGGGGGAGTCAGATGGCAGTGAGATGTAAGCTTAGAGAAGTAAGGAGGTGCCGGATCATGAAGATCTTGTAAAACTGTGTTAAGGGATTCACTTGGAGAACAATGGGAAACCTCTGACTTGTTTTAAACAAGGAGGTGACATAATCTAATTTATATTTGGATAGAGTACTCACTACAGTTTGGCGAATGGATTGGAGTGGAGCAATACGAAGCAGGCAGAATTAGGAGGCTGCCATAATAATCCAGATGAAAGATGTGACCCAAACATGGTGGTGGCAATGCAAATGAGTGGAATTGAGAAATATTTTGACATTCAAAATGGCAGAACTTTAATTGCTTGTGTAATAGATTGCCTGTTCAGGCAGATATTGAAGAGGGTGTCCTTGGCAAGTGGTATCCTTGAAACAGATCTCCATAGGACTGTGCTCCTCTGGTTATATATATTTTTTTCTATAAAATACATGTAGAAAAGCAAATAGAGTATAAACAAACACAAAAACAAAAATCTAAACAAAAGGCAAACAAAAACCCATTTCTTTGAAATCTTCAGCTGAAAGCACTTTTGTATCCCATCTGTATCCCATCTCTTCTTCACTCTTGTTAGTTCTTCCATTCAACTGCCTTTCAGATCCTTGGCTCCCCTTTTCCATTCTCCCTCCCACCTCCAGTTTGAGTCCTCCTCACTTCACATTTTATTTACAGCAATTAATTGTCCATTAGTCTCCATGACTTTTATTTTCGATTTTTAATTTTTCTGTTCTGTTGCAGATATATCTCCCTAGATCTGTTTTTGTCTTGACACTCTCCTCTGAGTGCTGGGGAATATAGAGTGATCCCATATTTGTGGACAAGCTCATATGCAGAGTCTCCTTCTGGGCATTTTTGGTCTGCTTTCCAAAGGCCTTATGTCACTGGGCAACCCTGCTCCACTCCTAAAACCCACCTTCTAGACCTGAGCTGCCTAACGCATAGCCACTTGCTACATGTATGATTGAACCCTTGAAATGTGTCCAGTGGGCCTGGTGAACTGAACTTTTAATTATTTTTAATAATTGGAATTAAATTTTAAAACTAAAGCAATTTTATCAATGTGAATGTGAATATTAATGGGAAATAATCTTTTGGTATTTGTGTCAATTACTGGAAAACTTTTAAGTGTGTTGGGAACAATTCGGGTATGTGAATACATGTTTTCAGTTGTACATTTTCCAGTATCTAAATGCAGATAAAATATTTCTGATTAAAATTTAGTGCCCAAATGAAGATATGCTTGAATGTGAGATGCACATTAGATTTCAAAGACTTGGCACAAGTAAAATAATGTAAAAATATCTAAATTTTGCATATTGAAATAATAATATTTCAGTAATATTGAGTTAGTTATATTATTAAAATGAATTTCATCTGTTGCTGTTTGCTTTTTTATTAGGGCTATTGGAAAATTTAAAATTATATGTGTGTCATGCATTATATCTCTAACAGTTGGGCCATTTTCCTTATTTTTTCATCCCTTCAACTTACATTTTCCAGGGAAGGCTCAATTTTTGATATTTTTGGTAGCACCTTCCACCCCCAAATCTTCATAAATAACTCATACTTGTTAAGTAATCTGTTCAAATGAATGGTTTGGAAAATATGTTCCAGGATTCCACCCCCTTCTAGGGTTTTCTAATGTTGCTCTTCACATCTGGGGCCTCATTTTCTTTTCCAAAGCCTACATATGCTCTGGTCCAACTTCACCACTGTGCCTTCCTTGAGGAGCAGACATGGGTTGCAGTTTCCTATCTCTCCATTCCCAGAGCACCTGGATTTAGTTGCCATGCATTCAGATGCATTACCACACACCCTACCACTTTACATCGCTATGACTTCTCACATGTAAATCCTACCCTCCCTTCTAGAAAGTTAAGTCACCTGAGTCAAGCATCACACTTTTCCTCTCCTTTGGCACACCCAACAGATATAAATGTTTTTGAGCAATACAAAGGCTCATTAAGGGTCAATTGATTAATAGCTCAGTGAAGGAAAATTCCAAATGGTTGAAGTATACCCCTATTGAGCTGCCATATATTAAATGTGGCAGTCTTAATAAATTTAAAATATATATTTATGTTTGTGAAGTTGTTCAGTAGAGGAAAAAGAAATTGTCACAGAATCTGTAAACTAAGGCTTTTTTACTCCATTTCTGCCTCTCTGGTGCCTGACCTTGGGTAAGCGTACTTCATCCTTCTGGGACTTTCTTCATCTAGAAAACAATTAGATTAGGTAATCCCCAAGATACATTGCAAATCACATATTTTGTAAGTCAATGATCGAAATCTTTCTCAAATGCCTTATACACTACCCTGATTTTTTTTAAAAAATAGAACATATGAACAGAAATTAGCATTTAAAAAAATGTCAGAGTCATTATTAGGAATGTCAATTATTATGTACTGACAGTGTCATGCAGCTAAGGGATTATTTTGCTACGTATGGCTGCTTGTTCTCCAGAGCATGTGGTTTTTATCTTTTCCCTTAACTTCCTCTTTTAATGTCAGACAGTCACTTGTCACTTATTACTACCAACAACAGTCCTGATTGTGTTAATACCTGCCCTGTCCCTATCCCACCTAATTTGGAATTTCTTTGGTAATGTGGAGAAGCTCAGTAATGATAAGCTTGTTTGACTTATGTCTGAAATTAGTTATTTAGTTTCTCAACAAGCATTTATTGGGTGTCTATGTCTGTGTGAGAGGCACAAGATGGTGCAGGGACTGAGAAAAAAATAATTTATAAACCATCTTAATAGCTAAAGGGAGTTTTAAGGTGAGAAATGTATCTAAACTTTAGTACAGGGCTGCTACAGGCCTTTGTTTTTTCAATTCTCAGTTTCCAGATCCTTTCTTGATGGCTGAATATCCCAGACAAGTCACCTATAAATTTAGGGGCTAATAATAATAGTTAATCAACACAGAAATGTGCAAAGAGACAAATAGAACAGAACAGATAATTCAGAAATAGACTTCCTGTGTATATATAGGAACTGGGTGTATAATAGAAGTAGTTTGCCCAAACAGAGAGAAAAGAATGGGTTATTTAGTGTCTTATTTAATTCTTACAATAAGCTTGTGAACCAGGTAACATTATTTTCCCCATTTTATAGATAAGGTAAAGAGAGGTTTAGAAACTTGCCCAAAGTCACAAGGGAAGTAAGTGGTAGATTCAGGAGAAAGTGTTTCATCATTTTTTTTTTGAGTTGGCATCTTTCTCTGTCGCCCAGGCTGGAGTGCAGTGGCACACACACCTACACACCAGCGTCGACCTGCCAGGCTCCGGAAATCCTTCTGCCTCAGCCTTCCAAGTAACCGGAGCCTCAGGCGCGTGCTACAACGCCTGGCTCATTTTTTATTTATTGTAGAGACGAGGTCTCACCAAGTTGCCCAGGCTGGTCTTGAACCTGCGGATTCAGGCAGTCCACTCACCTCGGCCTCCCAAAGTGCTGGGTTTACCGGCTGAGCCACCAAGCCCGGCCAGAGTGTGTCATCATTGGTCTATTTCTATCCGACCACAATATTGGGTCATTTGATGTGTTACATCTGCACACTTCTTAAATTCCTCTAGTGGCCAAAGGAAACAAATACTGCGTAGAAGTGGTTCTCAACCAAGAATAATCTCTTCACTCTGCCAGGAGCACTTGACAGTCTGGGGACACTTTTCGTTGTCACAACTGGAGTGAGAGGTGCTACTGGCATCTGGTGGGTAGAGGCCAGAGATGCTACTAACACATCCTGCAATGTGCAGGACAGCACCCAAGAATGATCCAGCTCCAAATGTCAATAATATTGAGGCTGAGAAACTGTCCTATAGATAGCAGAAAGCTCTTAGTCTTTCACCAGTGACTTAGGTTGGGTTAAAGTAAATAATGTATTTGAGGGCCGAGCGCGGTGGCTCACGCCTGTAATCCCAGCACTTTGGGAGGCCGAGACAAGAGGATTGCTTGAGCCCACGGGTTCGAGATCAGCCTGGGCAACTTGGTGAGACCTTGTCTCTACAATACATTACAAAATTAGCCTGAGTGCCTGTAGTTCTGGCTTACTTGAAAGGCTGAGGCAGAAGGATGTCTGAGCCCAGCAGGTAGAGGCTGCAGTGGCGGTGAGCATGCTGCTGCACTCCAGCCTGGGCAACAGAATGAGACTCTGACTCAAAATAATAATAATAATAATAATAATAATAATAATAATAATGTATTTGAAGTCTACTTTTTCTTGTTAGTCACAATAGACTGAAGCAAGGAACAAGTGGGAGAAAGGTGAGAAAAAAAAACCTTCTGATACTTGAAAATACCTGGAAACATTTTATTTTTATTTTTCCTACAGGAATACAAGTAAAATCTAAAATTTGCTATGTATCTGTGGTAGATATTACTAATATTTGCCAAAATTTCTGGTCCTCTTTTAATTATTTTATTTTATATTTAGACATTTTATTTGTTCAATTCTCTTTTTTATTTATATGAATTTAGAGAGTACAAGTACAATTTTGATACATGGATATATTGGGTAGCAGTGAAGTATGGACTTTTAGTGTAACCATCACCTTAACAGTATACATTGTAGTTATTAAGTAATTTCTCATCCCTCACCCCTCTTCCACCCTCCTACCCTTCTGAGTCTCCAATGTCTATTATTCCATGCTGTATGTACATGTGTACACAACATTTAGCTCCCACTTATAAGTGAGAACATGCAGTATTTGGTTTTCTGTTTCTGAAGTATTTTGCTTAAGATAATGGCTCCCATTTTCATCCATGTTGCAAAAAACATGATTTAATTCTTTTTTA
The DNA here is from genome assembly GCA_963574415.1 of Tarsius wallacei. Classification (NCBI taxonomy): domain Eukaryota; kingdom Metazoa; phylum Chordata; class Mammalia; order Primates; family Tarsiidae; genus Tarsius; species Tarsius wallacei. The sequence goes on from CAUYQG010250643.1 coordinate 77,823, forward strand.
TGGCTGAGTAGTATTCCATGGTATATGTGTAGATATAACATTTTCTTTATCCAATCATCCATTGATGGACACAGGTTCATTTCATATCTTTGCTATTGTGAATAATACTGCAGTAAACATATGAGTGCTGGTGTCTTTTGATATAATGATTTATTTTCCTTTGGGTATATACTCAGTAGTGGAATTGCTGGATTGAACGGTAGTTTTTTTTTTGTTTTTTTTTTTTGAGTTGGAGTCTCACTCTCTCGCCCAGACTGGAGTGCAGTGGCCGCTCCCGGCCACCGCAGCCTCGACCTGCTGGGCTCCGGCGATCCTTCCACCTCAGCCTTCCAAGTAGCTGGAACTACAGGCACCCGCTACCATGCCCAGCTGATTTTTTTATTTATTTTAGAGATGAGGTCTCGCCAAGTTGCCCAGGCGGGTCTTGAACCCGCGGGCTCAGGCAATCCACTTACCTCAGCCTCCCAAGTCGTGGGATTACAGGCTGAGCCACCGAGCCCGGCATTTTTTTTTCAGTTATTTAAAAAATCTCCATACTGTTTCCCATAAAGGTTGTACTAATTTACATTTCCACTAGCAGTGTAAAAGGGGGAGAACTCAAAAAAACTCAGAATTTATTTATTAAAAATAGTGTTTTTATTATTACATGTTTAAACTTCAGTCACCTTCAAAGTGCTCTCCATTAGATGCAATACACCTATTGAGATGCTTTTTCCACTGCTCAAAACAGTTTTTGAACTCACCAATTTTTATGCCCATGCCTTTTAGTGCTTCTGTTGTTTTTTTGTTTCACCTCTTCCACATCGGCAAAATGTTTCCCTTGGAGGACTTTTTTCATCCGGAGAAACATAAAAAAGTTGCTTGTGGTGAGATCAGGTAAATAGGGAGGGTGGGGCATGGGGGTCATGCCGTTTTTAGTCAAAAACTCCTGAACACTCAGCTCAGTGTGGGCAGTTGTGCTCATAAACCCACCCATCATGAAATGGGCAAATGCGTTGAAACAATCTCAAAAATATAAAAAACTAAAAAATTAACTGAAGCCAAACGCAGCCTCTCACAACACTAGCTGTTACACTGATGCCGATGGGTTCCTAGAACACTTACAAAGTAGGGGAAGCCTGTACTACAAGGGGCCTGCCCTCCAGAAAATAATTCCATTTTTGGGGGGAGTGGTATCCCCTTGTGTAAGCATTCCCTTTTCTCATATCCTTGTCAACATGTTTTTTTACTTTTTTGCGGGAGGCCAGCTCCTGCAGACCAGGATTTCCTGAAGGAGAGATGGAGTCGGCAAAAAAGAAAAAAAAAAAACAAAAAAACCTTGGGACACCTGGCTCTGCTGTAAGCAGGACAAATGCCGTTTATTGTTAGTTCACATCCAGATTATATACTTTTTTTTTTTTTTTACAAAGAAGTAGTCTTTGAAAATTTCTTGGCATCAGACACAATTAGTTAGTTGACCACAGTGGAACAGACAGTATTTTTTGATGTTTCTTCTTGAACCATTATCTAAAT
>CAUYQG010250649.1:0-10230 GCA_963574415.1 Tarsius wallacei
AAAGAAGTTTAGCAGCATGTCCAATTCTTTCTCCTTAACTTATGAACAAAATAAATTACTTCCCCAGGGGTGATGTTGTAAGAATGTGAAGAAATACCCAGGGGGTTACTTTAATATGTGTCTCTCCATAAGAAAACATAAAAGCTAGGGGAGGGTGGGGCATGCCTCAGCAACAAGGATAGCTGCATAATCAACATTTGCGTACCTAACCCTGAATTGTACCCCACATCTTTATAATAAAATAAATTAAAAAAAGAAAAATGACCCTAAAGAAAAGAAGAAAACGTAAGAGATAGTTAAGTGCTATCTTATAATTTGAGTTGAATTATACCCACGTGATAGGTTTGTGTAAATAGGGTGATGTTTTTTGAAAGCACTTATGTACCACATATAATAACATTTCTAAATTATCTTAATTATTGCTATTGCTTAAGGTTCACTTAATATGTTTTATATTTCTTGCTACTTAATGATTGAGTCATTTCTTCTACAAGATCGCCAAGCACATTGCAACCACCAGACGGCAAATTGACTATATTATATGGATAATTGGTTACACATGCCTGGTGACAATATAATTGTAACTTTAAATTTTTAGGATTGGCCGGGCTCGGTGGCTCAGCCTGTAATCCCAGCACTTTGGGAGGCTGAGGCGAGTGGATTGCCTGAGCCCGCGGATTTGAGACCCGCCCGGGGAACTTGGCGAGACCTCATCTCTACAACAAATCAAAAATTAGCCGGGTGTGGTAGCGCGTGCCTGTAGCTCCAGCTACTTGGAGGCTGAGGCGGGAGGAGGCTGCGGTGGCTGGGAGCGGGCCCCTGCACTCCAGTCTAGGCGATAGAGTGAGACTCCAACTCAAAAAAATTTTTTTTTTTTTTTTAGGATTATGAGTTCTAAATTTTAAAGATGATTGATTACCAAAGGAAGAAAGGAAGGAAACAAGAAGTGAAGAAAATAAGGATAAAAAGAAGAAAGAAAAAAATACAATGAATATTGTATTTTAAGTACAATAATATATACTATTAATTATATATCTTGGTTCAAGGTTTAAACCACCAGGTTTCAGTGTAAAGCATGTTTACCTAAAAATCAAAATAGAAACTCTTAATTAACTGCTAATACTTTGATATGCAATATTTTTAGAAAGTCTACTCTTACATACTATTTCCTAACATATGTTCAGATATCAAATACACCTTTTTAAAAACACATTTGTAAATTTAAAAAACTTGTATAATTTTACAAAACTCCCACAGATTCTTAACTATTTATAATTATCACCTAATTTAAATGTGGTCTTATCTTTATATTTAATAATAACACTCTATTTTAGCACTTAGTCTGATGTATCTAGAAAGGTTTTTAGTTCTAGCAGTTTAAGATAACCTGATATTGGCCATAGTGGCTCATGCCTGTAATCCTAGCATTTGGGGAGACACAGGTGGGAGGATCAGTTGAGCCCAAGAGTTGGAGACTAGGCTGGGCAACATAGTGAGACCATGTCTCCACAAAATTTTTAAAAAAATTAGCCAGGTGTGGCGGGTCATGCTTATAGTCTTAGCTATTCAGAAGGCTGAGATTGGAGGATCACTTAAGTCCAGGAGGTCAAGTTTGCAGTGAGCCAGGATGGGTGCCACTGCACTCCAGCGTGGGTGATAGAGTAAGACCCCAACCAAAAAATAATAATAATAGTAATAATAATAATAATAATTTGATACTACAAGTGCTGCAAGACCTTATACTTTTTATGTTTATTGGTAATAGAACTGAAGGTTAAGGAATTATTTGTGCATTGCCATTATCAGCATGTTATAAGCATAAGTGCTGGCTAAACTAATCTCCTTCCGCACAGTCGTAATCCATTCTAAGCAGCAGGAAAGGGAAGAGGAACAATCTTGGGCCAGCATTATACCACAAGGTGCCGGAAACCATCATGCCTTATTGTGCTGAAGTTCAAACTTAAACATAACTGTAAATATTTATGGCAGAAGGGAAACCAGAGACCTGATATTCAGAAAAACATGGCTTCTGCTTCCTAACAGTTATTTTTTATAACTGTAATTTTAAAATTATTTTTAATAACTGCCAGTTTTAATAACTAACAGCAATTGACTGGAGATTTTGTAGTATTTATAATAACTTCCTACTCTAGTCAAGATTGTCAATGTTATTAAAGTGAACTTTCACAATTCTTATCATATGTAAAACTAAACTGCTTTATTAAAAAGAAAAAGCCTTGCATCAGGTTCTTGCCAGCTGTAGTAAATAAAATTTTTTAAAGTGATAAAACATGTTTTATTACTTTTGAGTCCTCTTTCTCAAATATGCTTTTAGTATCAAGTCAGGCAGCCTTACTAAAGTGAATGGTTTGTGGAAGAGGAAGAACATATATGTCCCAGGCTAAGCATGTAGAATAAATGGGTTATGGGGATCACATTTTTCTGAGCCTGTTCCATTGCAGCTTATTTGCAGAGATTCCTGGCAAAAGGCCAACAGAGAATCAATTCTGAAATAATCTACTAACCCATCTGGAAGAACATGTTTGTTTTCCCAAACTGCCAAGGAGCTCTGTTAGGTAAAGCCTGTCTTTCTATAGTGGTGACTATTTCCCTAAGGTGAAGTCTGTGGCAGGCAGCACAGATGTTGCTACAGTGGCATATGAAGACAATGGGAAAACATGTGGCTAGAAGAAATGGATCACAATATGAGCATATTGGAGTCTGAGAAAGTCAAACAGTGCGCAGCACGGCCCCTCTCTGAGCACCCTGATCCGAGGTTACTCACAGAGTCCAAGAAGATGAGAAAGTCTAACAGATAAGCATTGGTAGGGGCTGGCTATTGAATGAGATACGTCAATATTCAGAGAATATGGAGCATAGTATTTTAGCACAGAAAGGAAATTTGGAGAACATTTAATTCTAATTTCTTACTTTATAGGTGAGAAAATGGAAGCTAAAACCAAATATGTGACTTGCAGAATTTCTCACAATGAGTTTCTGAGAGAAGAATGCTAGAATCCATTATGAAAAGTTAGAAACAACCTAAATGTCCTCAACAGGAGAATGGGTAAGTAAATTCATACTAATTTAACAACTGCATTCAGGGAACTATGAAGCAGAGATTGGCTTAAGTGTGGGTTTCAAAACGCTCCTGAAACTGAAAATAGAATTTAATTCAGACTCTATGACCTGAAAATGTGGAAGAGGTGGATTTCCTACTTGTTCCAAAATTGGGGCAATTGCCTGGGCAAGGGGAAATGGAAACTGGAGAAGTCAGGAACAAACATTCATGACGAAAACCAAGATTGTGCTCATACAAAAGATTAGCCACTTTATCACCCAGTAGAAAGATTCCACTTGTTGGAAAAGTGACCCTGTTATCATTTTCAGAATAGAATAACTGCTCACACAAGTCTACCATCCTAATCAAGAGAGCAAATCATTTAGTACAAAAAGAAAATACATTCCACTTAAGTAGCCATTTTTCTCTGTTATATTTAGAGAGATTATGAAAAAAGACAAAATGCTAAAAATAATGCCCCAATTACGAACTCTCCTTGAGTATACACTATGTGCCCATTTATCTAGACCATTTCATTTATTTATCTCAAGACACTATGTAGGAGCTAACATTATTATTATTATTCTATTTTATAGATATGCAAAGTGAGGCTTTCGATTCACTTTAAAGATGATTGATTGTTATAAGAAAAAAGGAAGGGAACAAGAAATGAAGAAAATAAGGATTAAAAAAGGAAGAAAGAAAAACATACAATTAAGTTTGATATACTATTAATTAGATATCTTGGTTCAAGGTTTAAGCCAGCAGGTTTCAGTGTAAAGCATGTTTACCTAAAATCAAAATAGAAACTATTAATCAACTGCTATTATTTTGATATGCAACATTTTTAGACAGCCTATGCTTACATACTATTTCCTAACATATATTCAGATATTGAATACATTTTTTAAAAACACATTTGTAAAAAAAAAAAAGAAATCTTTTCTGTATAATGTGGATAAAATTCTCACTGATCCTGAACTATTTATAATTATGACCTAATATAAATACGGTCTTATCTTTATATTTACTCATAAAACTCTATTTTGACACTTGGTCTGATGTAACCAGAAAGGTTCTTAGTACCAGCATTTTAAGATCATCATTTTAAGCCACCGGGCAAGGTGGCTCATGCCTGTTATTCCAGAACTTTGGGAGACCCAGGCAGGAGGATCATTTGGGCCCAGGAGTTCGAGACCAACCTGAGCAACATAGTGAGACCTAATCTCTACAAAAAATAAATAAATAAAATAACAAAATTATGGACTTCCCAGCTCTTGGATGGATTTAGAGCCCATAACATTCAGTGATTTATCACGGAAACAAAGAACTGAGTACTGCATGTGGACCCTGAACATTATCATAGTACAATAAGAAAGGGATTGGCAGTAGCGAGACACTGCCCCTAGGCATGGGGGGGGCACATAACATCAATAAGGGTACCTGATCTCAAACCAGGTGAAGTGGAGACCAAAGAGAGGCCCAAATTTACCTGTATGATGATCACTTATATACCTAATCCTGAATTGTACCCCACAACTTTAAAGCTAAAACATTTTTTTTAAAACTATTTTTTGTTAAGCTGTCCAAGGTTACACAACTAGGAAATGGTGGAATTTGGAATCAAATGCAGAAAGTAAGATTCTAGAACCTCATCTCTTTTGCCCTTCTCTTACTTCTATATGATAAGTGAAAAAAAAAATCTGTTTTCTGCAACACTTTTTTACTAATATTGTCATGTCCAGAACAATCAGATTATTTGTAGTTTTTATGGAGACCATGCCTCCCTCTATAGGGAGAATTTATCTTATTTGAACTGTAAATGAAATGTAGTTCAAGTCAGATTTCAACTCCTGTTCCATCCCTGAGTCAGACCCTACATTTTCCCTCAGCATTAAAATTTACTGTCAAGGTACCACATGGTGCTAATCTTTCTTTCTGCCTATGTCTGGAAGATTATATTGATTCGTCATTTGAATCAGCAGGTGAATTTTCTCACCTTAATTGCAAGCATCTGAATAGTGCTGGATAATTCAAATCGTCCCATCCCAGAGATGTACCACATTCCTATATATGCAGATTTCTTGCCTATGTTTTTTTTTTTTTCCTCTCAGAGAAGAATTGGGAACATGTTTAGTTGTTGAAATTAAAGGATGTCCATATGAAAGAAGGCATTATGACTGTAGAATGAAACATCTTGAAGAAACCTAAAATTATTATCTAATTCAAAGAATGTCACCTACAGGAATGAAGGGCATGTGACAACTAGAGGGTATCAGAATCACTTAAGAATTCTTTTTAAAATGTTTATTCACATCCTACCTCTCAAAACACACAGTCTGCTATAATCCCTAGGAGCATATTGTCTCCTGCAGTCTCAAACTGAAACGTACCTGGAATTCACTAACTAAATGAGCTATCATTAAGAAGAATGTGACATAAACTGTTATCGTAAGGCCAAGTACTATATCTGTCAGAGCCTAGTAAGAAAAATGAAGCCATGCATGCCAGGCAGAACAAAAGAAAGGATTTAATAAAGGGAATTATTTTACAAAGGTTTTGGGAGAACTATAAGCCATGCATGGGGAAGATGAGGTCACCTAGGAATTAGCAGGGGCAAGAAGCCTGAGTCTTTCCTAGGGTTGGAGGGAAACAGTGAGAATCAGTGCCCAGGTTTGGAATCACCTGAAGGGAAATGGAACCATGAAGAGAGGAACCACAGAGAGAAAGAAATTCTCTTTGATATTCCTTCCCTCTGCCCTCTGATCTCTTGCAAGTCTCCTATTGGTTGAATTTATTCAGAAACCAGTTGTCAAGGAAGCCTGGAAATGTTAGCTTGCAAGACACAGTCCTCTACAATACAGAGCAAGAAGCAGAGAAGGTAGATAAGAGAAAATTATAAATGACCACAGAGTTACAACCTCTGTTTTAATCCATTCTTCTGTTGTATACAGGTTTGCTTCAATATCTCTAGATAAAGAAAACTGCTCAACTTCCTTCACCAACACACTCTTATATCCAGAAAGTTATTTTTGCTATTTAAAAGTGAATTCATTGTGGTATTTATTTAGTTATCTTGTGTACTATAATGGATAATTATGCCATATATAGAAGTTTTGGCATCATTATATTTTTAAAACTGTAAGAATACATTTGCCATATTTATTTTATTGTTGACCTGTGATGGTCAAAAAGTAAATAATTTATTTCAATTTCTAAAATTCTTATGTATTTCACTGTTTTGTCATAATAATAATCTTATGTTTAGTTTGTGACTTTTGTAAAAACCATCTGATACCCAAGAATATATCCTTTGTTTCCTACTTTTTCTTAAAATGTATTGTAGGGCATTTTTCTTCCTCCAGCCATATATACCAAAACTCAAGAATCTTCATTCAATAGTTTGAACGGTCTTAATAAAACAGAAGAAAATGCTAAATTAAAACTTTAGAGAGTATTAAATTTCTTTAATGTTTACTCAATAATTTCAAAATATTAGAGCAGAGGCTCTAATATGTGACTTAAATAAGAAGTGTGCATTAAGGTAATATTTAAACTTGTTTTTCTTTACCTTACTTTATCACTGCACAATAATTGCACAGGGAAAAGAGAAAGAAATCTTTAATTATCACATTGTGCTTGGCATATTGGTTCAGTAATACTCCTCTCCTAGTTGTAGCTTATAAGTTGTTTTGCTTCATGGAGCAAATGCTTCGTGAATGAGCTTGGGATTAAAACTTAAATAAATAGATAGGATATGTTAGCATAGTCAGTAGGTGGCCTTTTATTTATGTATTGTACTTTTGAAATTAACTGATACTTTTTATTTCATTGCAGGTAAATAAAAGTAATGCAGTCAAAGCAGGGATCAAAAAGTTAAAGTAATTTCAAAAGTACAATAATAGCATTAAATCTACTCTCAAATGTATAGTGAGTGACTCTTAAGTTCTACCTTATGTTCTCTCAGCCCATGTTTTCTATCAGCCATTTCTGCAGCAGCTGGCTTTGTGTACATGGAACCGTGAAGCACCTTATTTCAGTAGCAGGCTTTTCTTTTGTGAGACTTCTTTGATTCTCAATATGGGAGACTGAAGTAATGTTGATCACTCATGCATGCACAGTCTAAGTGTGGTAGGGAGGTATTAACTCCTCGGACAAGCCTAGACCAACTGGAAGCAGTAGTCAAGGATAAATGATCTCTTTTTCCAACCCTAGCTATGAGGCTAGGTCTCCACAGCTCTGAGAAGATTCCAGTAGCACTGGACACCCATTGCTGTTAGTGGTAACCAAACTGAAAATGCCTTCTTGTATTGACTTTTTCCTCTCTTCCCAGCAATCATTTCCCCAAATAAACTCATGATCTTGTCTCAATCTCTGTTTTCTTGGAAAACACAAGCCAAGGCAAATAGAAAATTTTAAAGTATTTTGTCATATATTTTTATGTTATATTTTTATTATACAATTTATTTTCTTTGTCAGAATGACCAAAGATCATTACAAAATAAATATGTGTACCTTGCACTTTTCAAATAATTTAAAAACCATACTTATTACTTTAAAGCTATAAGGTAGGCAAAGGAATTAATATTTCTTTTATTTTACAGAAACAAACCAACAACAACAAAACCTAATGTGCAAGGGAGTTAAGTGATGTGCTCAAATTTTCAGCATGCATAGAATGTACTAAAATGTTAGTGTGCTAATCTAGAATTTGTTTTTATGCAGCTGTAACCAGTCAACTATATATCTCCTCCCTTGGGTTAATATTGATAGCATTTTACTAAGTGCAGCTTTAAATGATGGAGTGGAACAAGCAAGGCCTTTTGAGAAACTGGAGTGGCACATTAATTATTCTGGCATACAGCAATCATCATTGATCCAATCCTCTATTAGCAAAGGTCACAAGGTGACAAAAGAGTTACAAAAAGCACTCAACAGTGGGAATTTTAATCCTAAAGACCAAAAATTACCTTCAAGACTATACTGAGTAGGAAATACTGTTAGTTAGGTTATCAGTTATTTCAGTCTTATCAAAACAAAATATTGATATTGAAGTATTTAATCTCAAACTAATAACCTTCTTTCCATAGTCTCTATGATTATGAAGTAGACTGTGAGAAAATAATGCTTTCACTAGAAGTAGAAAATACTGAGTTCTTGAGAAGGTGAGTCGTGATCAAACAGAAAGCCAAAAACTTCTGATTTGTAGCCACCAGAAATGTGTTACCAAGAGAATTTAGATATGCTTTAAAACAAAAAGGTAACAACATGATGTTGTACCCAGATCCTAATCCAAGAGACCACCAAAGAGCCAGCTCCGATGTAAAACACGCAAGGGTCTTTATTCAGGCTCGAGTCTGGGCTCACATCCTTAACCGACACAGCGGCACAGGAACGAGAGCCCCAACCCTGTACAGCAAGCAGTTTTTATACACAGTTACAGGGAAGTTGAAGGAATTTTAAACTTGTTAATACACGATTGGACAACATTTTCTGGTGGGTAAGGGGTTTCTTGGGGTGGGCTCGCATAGTCTCGGTTGACCTCGGCTGACCACAAATGGTCAGGGTCGCCCTCTTGCAAGAACCGGTTGAGACATTTAGTATGTTAGGTTCTTTCCAGCTGTAACCTGATTGGCTGTTGCTAGGCTTACTTTGTGGTTTTTCCTGTAACTGAGTCTTGGGCATGGGTGCAACTGGTTTTACTTGCAAAATTGCTGAACTTGGGCTGGGGAATAAGCTTATATTATGAAATATTTGCAGGTTAGGGTCTTTTGTAGATTAGGACCTCTCATTCCCTCCTTCAGAGGAACCTAAAAAGGGGACCCAATCATGGGTCCATACAAGTTTCTTGGGTGTGGGCACTTAATTGTTGGTACTGTTGTCTGAGTACCATGAGTTGAACTGTGTTGATCCGGTCCTTGACAAAGGTTACAAGTTTATTGATAATGCAGGGCCCGAAGGTGAGGAGGAGTAGTAGAATGATAAGGGGGCCAGCCAGGGTGGATACCAGAGTAGTAAGCCAGGGGGAGTGGTTAAACCAGGTCTCGAACCAACTTTGCTGTTGTTCCCGTTCCTTTTTTCGTTTAGCCAATCCTTCCCTTACCTTGGCCATGGACTCCCTGACAACACCTGAGTGGTCCATGTAGAAACAACATTCTTCCCCCAGGGCGGCGCATGTCCCACCCTGCTGCAGGAATAATAAGTCTAGTCCTATGCGGTTTTGTAGGACCACCTCGGATAGGGAGGTTAGGGATTCTTGGAGGTGGGAGATGGAGGCTTCGATTCTTTCAATGTTTAGGTCTATAGCAGCCCTAAGGCTATTATATTGGTGGCTCTGTGTGGCTAGGGAGGCGATACCTGTCCCTGTTCCTGCCAGTCCGAGCCCAAAGAGAACTGCCAGGGTAGTGGCGGTGACTGGCTCTCTTTTGTCCCTCCGGTGGGTACCCGTGCTGTACCACTGGAGTACGTCTTCATTAGAATGGTAAAGAATTTTTGGAAGTAGTTGGACTAGCACACAGAAGCCTCCTTGGGTTTGATTTAAGACCTGCCCATGGAAGCAAGGAGTTAAGCCTGTGGAACAGGCCCACCAGCTATTTTCAGGGGGCAGGTGGTAATTTAGGCTAGACACAGGTTGTATAATGTTGCACAGAGACTGAAACTCCTGTGTGGGGTGGCCTATGCATAGTCCTTGGCCTGTGACTGACTGGAGAGTGAGTCCCTGGGTTGCTGGCTGCCATCTACAAGAAGTGGAATTATGTTTGGTTGTATAGTTCCCCATTACTGCAATTTCTTCATAATAAGGGGGCTGGATGTTATAGCATAACCAACACGACAGAGTGAATTCTGGTTTGGTGGCATTAAGAAACAAGTAGGCTTGATTCAGCAAGTACCAGAGAGGATGTTGAGGAGGATAGGGGACTGGTGAGGTGGAGTTGGAAACAATTATAGTGGCCCCAGAACTTGTATAGGCGGTAGCTGAGGGGGCAGACATGGTGGTTAAGGGCCTAGGCTTTGGCTTAACATATGGTTTATATTTAGGTGCTAGAGCCGGATTTGGTCCCATGCTGAGGGCTTTTTGGCTGGGGTTCCGAGAAGTTAATCTAATCATAAAGAAATTACCAAGATCTTGCCATCCCATGCGTACTGGGTTGTATAACCTAATTCCCCAC